>JAPVLW010000042.1:355000-410000 GCA_027382335.1 Takifugu ocellatus
TCTCTGTCTGTCTGTCTGGCTGGCTACCCGCCTCTCTGTCTGCCTGTCTGCCTGCCTGCCTGTCTGTCTGTCTGCCTGTCTGCCTGCCTACCTGTCTGCCTGTCTGTCTGCCTATCTGTCTGCCTGCCTGCCTGCCTGCCTGCCTGTCTGTCTGCCTGGCTGCCTGCCTGCCTGTCTGTCTGTCTGTCTGTCTGCCTGTCTCCCTGTCTGTCTGCCTACCTGTCTGTCTGTCTGTCTCCCTGTCTGTCTGCCTACCTGTCTGTCTGTCTCCCTGCCTGTCTGCCTGCCTGTCTGTCTGTCTCCCTGCCTGCCTGTCTGCCTACCTGTCTGTCTGTCTGCCTACCTGTCTGTCTGTCTGTCTCCCTGCATACCTGCCTGGCTGCCTGCCTGCCTGTCTGTCTGTCTGTCTGTCTGTCTGTCTGTCTGTCTGTCTGTCTGTCTGCCTGTCTCCCTGTCTGTCTGCCTACCTGTCTGTCTGTCTGTCTGTCTCCCTGTCTGTCTGCCTACCTGTCTGTCTGTCTCCCTGCCTGTCTGCCTGCCTGTCTGTCTGTCTCCCTGCCTGCCTGTCTGCCTGCCTGTCTGTCTGTCTGTCTGCCTACCTGTCTGTCTGTCTGTCTCCCTGCCTACCTGTCTGTCTGCCTGCCTGCCTGTCTGCCTACCTGTCTGTCTGTCTGCCTGTCTCTCTGTATGGAAGTAAATCCCGCCCATCCTGTATTTCAGGACTGATTTGTCTGATGAACTTTGTCCGTCAGCTGACTGAGGAAACCTTGGAAATAATTCTTGATCTGTTTTCTTGATCGATCATTTGTGCTAATTCCTGTGTTACATCACTGATTGTGGTTGAATTTAATGTATTCGTACTTCTAATATCTTTCCACTCATTTGTTTTTATATTTATATGTTCATCGTAAAACTGGTGAAACTATTGTCATCATTCTTATTGTTTAGATTTACTTGCACTAATATTGATTTTTTTGGACATCTTCCATTAGCGAAGATCGTTAGTGAGTCTAACGAGATGCTCGATTTAGTCTGTTTATACCTCCATACTAACATAATCCAGCAACATAAATACTAACTAACTAACCCATAAACACTAATCTGAGTAATATAAAACTGATAAATGACACCAAGAACCTTTAAAAATACTGTAAATAAAACGATTAAATCTGTCAGATGTCTTTTAAGTATTTCTGTATAAAAAATAATACCACATAAACAACTGTAGACCACCTGTCTGTCTGTCTGTCTGTCTGTCTGCCTGTCTGCCTGCCTGTCTGTCTGTCTGTCTGCCTGCCTGCCTGCCTGCCTGCCTGCCTGTCTGTCTGTCTGTCTGCCTGCCTGCCTGCCTGTCTGCCTGCCCTCCTGCCCTCCTGCCTGCCTGCCTGCCTGCCTGCCTGTCTGTCTCTGTCTGTCTGTCTGCCTTCCTGCCTGCCCTCCTGTCTGTCTGCCTGCCTGCCTGCCTGTCTGTCTGTCTGTCTGTCTCTGTCTGTCTGCCTGCCTGCCTTCCTGCCCTCCTGCCTGCCTGCCTGCCTGTCTGTCTGCCTTCCTGTCTGTCTGCCTGCCTGCCTTCCTGCCCTCCTGTCTGTCTGCCTGTCTGTCTGCCTGTCTATGTTAGACGTGGACACATGAAATATCTGCACACATACGATGACTCCACATTCAAAACTGCTTGGTCACCATGACGACGCCAGACTTGGCTTGTTTGGACACGTTTGACTCAACACACAAAGGCGGTTTTCTCTCATGAGCATGTTTGGTTTTTAATTATCGCTCTTATCTCATCAGCTAAACTGTAGCAGGTTTTATTGCCAATATGCCACAAATTAGGTACACACACAACACACGACTACAACACATCAAAAATCTTTCTGAGAAATATTAACTCCAACTTAGTTCGTTAAGTAGTGTCAACAGGCTGTTTTATTATTATTTTGCGCTCATTAGCCAAGCAATCACAAATATAAGGAGAAGGACAGAGTTAGCACTGGTGGCTAACTAGCTAGCACATTTACATTCCAGATGCCGTGGCTCTGTGGAGACGCCACCATGATGGAGATGATCCAGAAAAAACGCGTTCTGTGTCGAGAGATCAAAGCTCGTCAGCGGCCTGAAAAGAATCTGTGTAAGCAGGACAGTATGCCCATCCTGCCCAGCTGGAGGAGGAAACTGCCCCCGCCCTACTCTGCTGCCCCCACCGCCAAGGCCCCCGGACACCCCACCACCGTGTTCTGGGACACGGCCATCTGAGGCAGACCCCATCATGATGAAATAGCCATCAGGCCACGCCAACCAGTGACACCTCCGTCCTTGATCTTTGATTTCCTGAATTCTGGTACAAAAGGGTTTTATTAATGATAATTAATAGTTATTATTATTATACATTATAATTAAAGCTATATTGATAGAAAAATAACAGAACATACTGTTGTACAAAATAGATCAAACATTTATTCTTTGAAATGTTCAGAAACTTTTTATTTTGTAATTAATGTTACATCAAAGGTGTTATCTTGCCAACCAATCAGAACACGGGGAGGCGTGGCCATTCAGGTGTAGCAGAGCTTTGCGTTTTTTTTTCTATCTGAATGGTTCCAATGTTTGTTTTTTAAATTCTGACACTCGTGTAGCAGAAGGCGTAAAAGTATTTATGAAACTGTAAAATGTAAAAAAAGGTTTGACCCGAATGTGTCGCCAACATCTTTTATACGCCTACAGAATCTGTGATGTCTGTTTTGTGTGCAAGAAAAAGTCTGTACAAGATGATGTTTTTATATTCAAAAGGAATTTTATTATAATAAGAAAAGCACTATTTTAAGATGAGAATATTTTGACACACTAGCTGATCTGCTGTCATCTGTGGATCCAGAAATACAGATGAAATTTAAATTGAACTCCAGATTAGACAAATTAGACACACAGAGACTTTGATGAGCCGAGTTTGGAACTAAACATTGAATCACTTTCATCACCAGTGTTGCCATAGTGACATCAGGCCAGATCAGGGGATCAAATTTCAACTGTTAGCTGTTAGCCAGCACCACATTTGTCTTCCTGCTGGAGACATCTCATGTTGCTATGGTAACACAGAGCAGCATGGTGGCAGCAAACGTGTGAAACAGTGCCCCTGTAGGTGTAGAATCACATCGAAATCTTTAAAAACAGAATAAAATAAACAAAATAAACTTTACTAGTCAAACAAGATCATCAGAGTCTCCTCAAAAAGTCATGTGACCCACTGGGTCTGTGGGATGGTGGAAAGATGGATTTAGCAATGATGAGCTGACTGACATGATATCAATGGAAAAACAATTGATGCAAAGTGTGTTTAGAATTTGTGGTGAAACCACAGAGAGGCTTAAAGTGTGAGAACACACACACACGCGCGCGCACACACACACACACTTGTTCTGTTTGCAGCCTCATGAAATGAGATCAGCTGTGATTGAATCCAAGTGCACTTCTTTAGTTCAGAACATGCTACAAAGAGCAGCATTAGATGTTCTTTACACACCAGAGTGTTTCTAAAATCATTGTGACCACGTGTCTGTTCATGTGTACAGAAGAAATTAGAGCCACTCCAAATGTTAGTGAAGCTAACTTGTATGTGCATTACTTTGCTAATTATTATTAATGATTAATTTGGAAATAATCAGAAATGTTTTATAATCAGGAAAAATCAGATTTCTTCTCAAATAATATGTTAAAAAAACAATAAATTTTCTTCTCTTCTGTATCATTTGAAAATCTCTGGATTTTTTTTCTTGTCAGGTTAAACTCAAGATTCAAGATTTCTTCTGTTATGTTTGTGCATCCATCCTGAAATGTAGCCTCAGGACAACACACACACACACATACGAACACACACACACATAATCGTTCTGACTGTGAATTCAGTGAAGGTGTTGCTTAAAAAACGAAATCATCACAGAAATCTGTCAAACGATGCTTTCTGCAAGAAATGACCTGGACAACCTTTAAACATTCCATCTGAATTTTCTGAAAAGAGCCTGTTGGTATCAAATTAATGACTGAATTTAAAAAACAACATTCTTTTGGTGTTTTTATGTTTAATCTCTGCACTTTCATCATGAACATGGTGTTCTTTGTAACGTCAAATGTGTGATCAAGTTTAAATTAGACAAGAAAGAAATAAAACATATGCATACACAAACTCAAGTTTTCCTCTTTTTATGAGCTTTTTTATGAGCAGCTTCAGGAGGGATGCCCAGACAGCCTCTCCCCGGCCACTTCCATCAGCTCCTCCGGGGGGACCCCCAGCCGCTCCCGAACCAGGCCAGAGATGTGATCCCTCCACCTGGTCCTGGGCCGGCCTCCTCCCGGTGGGACATGTCCGGAACACTTCTAAATTTCTCCCTCTTCACAATGTTTAGGGTAAGTTTTTAAATTAAAAAAATCAACTTAAAAATAAAGTAAATTTAAAAAAATGAGAAACAAGGTGTAGCTGGGAGTAAAAACTTGAGAGGAGTGGCCTGACTGGTTCCTGCGATTACAACTGTCTAAACAACAATCCTGTCAAGGAAGGGTCACCCGACCTTTATTACACTTGCTAATGATTCTACCATTCCTAACTTCTAAAGTACTTCTAACAGAAAATAGAAACATATGGTACAACACATAGTAACAAGATAAACACAATTCTCTTCAATTAATTTCTATTGAAGTTGCTCAGTGGCACATGCATTATGTACAGTGGTAGAAAAAGTTTGGGCACCCTTGACAATTGGCATTATTTTTATTCACCAATCATTGGGTGTTTTCTTCCTGTTAGAGGTGTTAATCTATGAAATAACCTTAATGATGAATTAAAATAAGGTTGTAGTTGATTTGGTTGGTTTATGGCGCTGCAACCCATTTATTGGCTGTTCTAGATGTCTCTTTCACCATGTTAACCTCTGGAAAACGGTATTTTAGTGCTCGATGGAAGCCAGTGACCGATTCCCATAATTTTTGTACCGAGGTTTGGCCAGCACGGTTTTTGCATTAAACTGGGGGGGCGATTCCTGTGTTAATTTCTCTTAACTGGAACCGTTGGAATGAAGTTTGTCCACGTGGAGGTGCCGTAGGCCGCTGTCCAAGATGGCGGCTCGTTCGCGCATGCTCAGTGCAAATCGGGTAAAATAGTGATAAACCCTTCGAACTGGTGAGTTCACCTCTTTCGTTTGATTGTGAACTATTTGATCCAAACGTGGGAGTTGTGGTTAGAATTGACCGTCCGTCTACTTTGTAGCTCATGATGGAAACAAGAGACGACGCGGTGACCCGAACTTTCTGCTCGCAGACGAAGCTAATCGTTGATCTGGCGGTGGAGTCCGCCGCCTCCGTTGTGCTGAGGTTCGATCCAGAGTGGAAGGAGAGGCAGGTGAGGACGAAAGTGCCGCATTTACCCCAACCCTAACCCTAACCCAAGCTCCTCACCCTAACCCAAGCTCCTAACCCTAACCCAAGCTCCTAACCCTAACCCAAGCTCCTATCCCTAACCCAAGATCCTAACCCTAACCCTAACCCAAGCTCCTAACCCTAACCCAAGCTCCTAACCCTAACCCTAACCCAAGCTCCTATCCCTCACCCAAGCTCCTATCCCTAACCCAAGATCCTATCCCTAACCCTAACCCAAGCTCCTCACCCTAACCCAAGCTCCTCACCCTAACCCAAGATCCTATCCCTAACCCTAACCCAAGCTCCTAACCCTAACCCAAGCTCCTAACCCAAGCTCCTATCCCTAACCCAAGCTCCTATCCCTAACCCAAGCTCCTCACCCTAACCCAAGCTCCTATCCCTAACCCAAGCTCCTCACCCTAACCCAAGCTCCTAACCCAAGCTCCTATCCCTAACCCAAGCTCCTAACCCAAGCTCCTATCCCTAACCCAAGCTCCTAACCCAAGCTCCTAACCCTAACCCAAGCTCCTAACCCTAACCCAAGCTCCTAACCCAAGCTCCTATCCCTAACCCTAACCCTCCAGGACGCCCGATCAAATCACCATCTACAGCCCAACCAATCACTTGAAATATGATTCTGCTCTTAGCTAAACAGTCAACAGCATTGCTACATTGTGAAGATTTCTGCATGTTCTGAAAGTTTGCCAATGTAGAAGCTGTTCTTCATCTGTCATGATCACAAAACAACAGGCACGATGAATAATGTCGGGGTCACACAGACAACTGAGCCAGCCTTCAGATACAGCTGGCTTGGAGGCACTGGCAGCTCCACATCGATGCAGGGGTGTCATGGACTGGGCCACAAGTTCCAGGAACACATGGGTGGAGATAGTGTGTTGACAGTCAAACAGCTGAAGACGGGGGGGTCTTGGGTGAATTTAGCATCATAAAGATGAGAAGCTGAAAACAGACCAAGAATTGAAGGCTAAGTGAGAGAATCTCCGAACTTCAGGAGAGGACCAGTGATGAGGATGATGACCCGTTAGTATCGATCATTGTTTTCCCTGTGAGGTTTATATTGATCATTTATTGGTTCGCTGATTGTTGCCTTATGAAATAACTTCTTTTGGATATAAATTAGCCAAAAATATGAATGTTAATTTTGGTTCATGTTTGTAGTTCTTGTAGAGAAACACCTGTACTGTGAAACAGTGTTTTCAGTAGCTCATGCTGACTGTTTCCTGATAGGCTCAGGTCGGCGCCGTCCTGTGTGCGTTGAGTCGAGAGGCTGTCCGTCAGATCTGCAGAGTGTTCAGAGAGCTGTTTGTCCACGTCACGACTGAGAATGCTGCTCTGCTGGACCGAATACGACACCTGGAGACAGAAATGAAGTCACAGGTCAACGAGAACAACTCGGCGCCGACCGTCTATAAGATCAAACCGGCAGGTTAGACGAGAGGGTGACGAGTGCTCCTTAGATGCAGATATGGTGACGGTGTAGCGTCGTTTCACTGGCATCATCTGTGTGTTTTGAATGTTCAGATGAGCCGGCCCTGTCACTGGACCTCAGCCAACCAGCTGCCAACCCTGCTGCGCTTGCCATGGCTATCCTCAGTTCCACAGAATCCATGAGCAAAACCAGCAGCAATCATCAGGTCCCTCTTGTCATCATCAGCCAGCCACTGCCTGAAACTGCCATAGGCCAGAACGGCAGCGGCGCTGCCCTTGTGACATCCAATCAGGGTGACACTGATGGAGCTGATGGCTGCACACTTGATCTGGTGTTGGAGCTGGACCAAATCTCCAAAGAAACTGAGGAATCACTGTCGTCTTCCTATGTGGCATCACTTCCTGTGGCTGGTCAACCTTCGGTGAGTGAAGCCATGACCACATTAAGAGAGGAAAGAATTTCTTATTTACTTTTTCTTTTGAGAGCCATAAAAGTTTAATGTTTAGGTCTCATATTCACTACTCAATTACTGGAAAACCGGGTTCTGCGGGAGATTAGATACATTTATCTGCATGTGTACTCAATTTAATATCTATGTGTTCCTTAATGTCATCATTTTATGGAATTAACAAGCTAATTCAGATCAGGCTGGCTTGTTTCTGCTATTATGATTAATGGTGTTTTGTAGGAAGTTGAACTGAAAATCGATGGGGTTCCAACGGAAGCAGACCATCGACCAGGTGAGACATTCAGAATCCTCAGTGTGGGATATTTTAAACACACCGGCACAATGATCCAGTTGGCTTGATCTGTGTACGGTCTTCCACCAGCCAGTGATGAGGAAGAGCAGAAGGAGCTGGAGAGGAGGAGAAGAAGGGAGTTGTATAAAGAGAAGAGGTTCTTCTGCGAGCTTTGTAACAAAGGTTTCCACCAGCGGCACCAGCTGCAGAAGCACATGGTGTGTCACGTCAAACCTTTCCCCTGCACGTCCTGTGACAAAGGCTTCTACAAAGCAAAGGCACTGCAGAAGCACCTTCTGAGCCACCAGCTGAGAGAGGCACAGGAGAAAGACCCTGACAAGCTGCTGCACTGTGACGAGTGTGACAAGAAGTTCCGGCTGCTGCGGCAGCTCCGCGTCCACCAGGCTGGACACCGGCTTGAGAAGACTCCATTAAAATGTCACACCTGCGAGCGCACCTTCACCTCCACCAGCGCTCTCCGCTGCCACGAGGTGTCGCATGCTGACGTCAAACCTTTTATGTGTGATATCTGTGGAAAGGGCTTTGCCCGGAAGAAGAGCCTGCAGGAGCACCAGACCATCCACACCGGTGCTCGACCGTACACCTGCCCAACCTGTGGCAAGAAGTTCTCCACCACCAGTAACCTGCGCGTCCACAAGAGGTCTCACTCAGAAGAGCGTCCGTTCAAGTGCTCTGAATGCAGCAAGGCCTTCAAGTGTAAGATGGGGCTACTGCAGCACAGAGTGGTGCATTCTGGGGAGAAACCCTTCATGTGTCAAACCTGCGGCCTCAGTTTCGGCCTCAAGTACAACTTCCAAAGACACTTGAGGCTCCACAATGGAGAGAAACCCTTCAGGTACAGAGATCAGGCATCCATATTCATTCACTTTGCATTTACGTGCACATGACTTCTTGTTGTGACAGCTTGTTTAGCCATGTGGCTAACAGTAGACGTAGTATTGGTTGGTGAAGCGGAATCACCATGGTTACACTTGCCTCCTGCTTGGTAACAGGGATTATGTTTCTCTTTTTATTGTTGAATTATCCATGATGGGCTGAAGTTTTACATTACATTTTAGCAGTTGCTTTTGTTCAAAGCAAATTACCTTGAGAAGTTTATTCATGGATCAAATTTAGAAACATCAGATTTAGCTGCACAGCACTAAACATGAAGTTACGCAAGATAGTTAAAAATAGTATATAAAAATACAATATACATACAATAATGGCAGCAAAAATGTGCTGGAAACGTATACCTTATCTGGTGACATGAATTCTGACAATGACAATAATAATGGTGCTGAATGACAGTCAGTGCATCAATTGGACGACGCTTCTCCCTCGACTGGTGTGGAAAATAAGGCAACCCAGATTTCTGTCCCAATAGCAGTTTCCAGTACTGGAATTATGGGTTAGTCGAGCCACCTTCCTCTGCTGGGTGTGCAGTGTTTTCCTTTGTTCCTGGGCGCCACTCGTTGACCGGTGGCGGCCGCGGCTAAATCAGCAGCAGCAGTAAATAACTCATTGGGAGGTTTGGGAGCAAATTCTAACCAAAACGTAGCACAAGCGCAGATCAGAGAGGCCAGCACGCCGTCCCCGTGCTCCTGTAGACCGACTCACCCAAGCTGTCTGAGGGTGGTAGTCCAGCTACATCCGGACTTCTCTGGGCTGATTTAAATTAAGTTAGGCTGCCACAAACATTTATGTCATGCAGGAATTTGGTGTTCTTCAAGTTTACAGGACAGGCAAAGTAATCAACTCTGGTTGAATTAAAAGCATGCGTGACTCGTTAACAGATTGAAAACTGAAGTGTGAGACGGATGAAGTCCTGCCAGGGTTAGGGTTGCTTTAGGGTTGGTTTAGGGTAGATGCAGCTCTGCAGGAACAGAAACACCAGGAACACATCCAGAAACCTCCATCTGAACAGTCTCTTGTCTCGTCTCAGGTGCGATAAATGTGATGAGGGCTTTACAGGAACGTGGGCTCTGAAGACCCACATGCTGGTCCATGGTGCAGAGAAGCCATTCATGTGTGACCTCTGTGGAAAGACCTTTTTCTACAACTGTCAGCTGCAGAAACACCAGCAGGTTGTTCACGGCAACAAAGACAAGGTGAGCGGCACCCCCCACAGGTGGAGCAGCACCACCGCCAAATCTTTCAGCTGTAAAGTTTGTCTGAAGGCCTTCAGCAGCACCACCACCCTGAGGACACATGAGAAGAGTCATACCGCGGCCAAAGAGTTCAGCTGCTCCACCTGTGGGAAGGCCTTCCATCTGCGGCACCTCTACCTGTACCACCTGAGGCAGCACACAGGTGAGCGGCCCCACGTCTGCACCATCTGCCACAAAGGCTTCTTGCTGCCATCACAGTTGAAACGCCACAAACTGTTGCACACCGGCATCAAGCCGCACAAATGTGAGCAGTGTGGGAAGGAGTTCAAGACGCCCCAGAACTACCAGCGCCATTTAATGGTCCACACTGGAGAGAGGCCCTACGCGTGCACTGTGTGTAACCGCAGGTTCAGGCAGTCCAACCAGGTCAAGGCTCACATGCAGGTGCACACAGGAGTGAAGCTGTACAGCTGCGTACGCTGCAGCCGTGGCTTCTCCGAGTCCAGATCGCTCAAGAAGCACCGATGTGGAGATGATGTGGCTGATGCCCAGTCCAGACACGGGAAACACAAGACCGATTTCATGTGGAGCGACGGATTTATCAACCATTGAGTCCTGTGGTGCACTGCTCAGGAACTGGCCAACCAGCTTGATCTGTTCAAACATTCAGATTTATAGACTGAAATAAACACACAATCTTGATTTTAATATCTTAAAGCTGTCAAAAGTTTTCCTTCTCTTCTAAAATGTTGTCACTCGGCTTATGTAGTTTTAATCACTTCTGTTTGCTTGTAAACTATATATATATATATATATATATATATATATATATATATATTTTTTTTTTTTTTTTTTTTTTTAAGTTACCCAAAGGACCTAAAGAAAATAAGATTTCTATTAAGCTATTTTTGTCCTGTTGGAGATTAAGTAGATGTGGTGAAGCCTACCAGTAGTTTATGTGCTGCGAGACATTTTTGGAGGGAGACATGAGCCCTGGCCACTAGTCCAAGCAGGCTAAATAAAATGCTATTTGGCAAAGACAAATGACTTGGTTAACATTTGTAATATCTTGCAATCATAGCACATCGCCAGCCTTAATCCAGTGCCGGATGTGCCACGTGAACATGCAGGTAGGCTCGGTTCTATAACTGTGATGCACCTTCTCAATATCGAGAATAATTGCTAGAATTCTGCTCAAAGAACAGAAGGAAACTAGGGTAATTTAAAAGTCCTTACTAGCATGTTTAAGTAGCTAAAAACTGCCGAGGTAGAGCCTTATTTTTCTCGATGAGCCTCTGGAGGGGCGGATTTTGGGCCCAACAAAAGCACGTGACCAACGCCATGTTTTCATCCCACAGTTTGGACTCGGAGGTGCTTCCTGGGTAATAGATAAACGGTGCCTACAGAGCGGCCATCTTGGTGCAGTGCCTTTCGCCCCTCGGTCTATTTCTATCGGGCCTATATATACTGTATGTTTATGGCAGTCTGCTGACAGCGAACCAGTTCACTGAAAGGAATGGGCGCCATCGGTACCAGTGTATATCGCGGGCCCAGTTCGGCGTCTGTAGAAAGTGCGCATGCGCGGGGCCTGGTGCGGCGCCTGCAGAAAGTGCGCATGCGCAGAAACCAATTCGAGTTCCGGGTTCGGGTCGGGCACAGGCTGGATTCCGCGGGTAGTTGATGCTAACAAAGCAATATGTCAGACTGACTAGTTTATTCACTTGGTGAATTATGTAAGTTCTTACATCTCTGGTGAGGATGTCTTGATGCATGAACTACACGGATACATTAAGTCCGTCGGTTACGTTGTCTTGTGAACTATTATGGTCTTTGCCCCCGACTTAACAGGAATAATGAGGGGTTTCGCTAACGGAGACGACTTGCAACGACCGTCTTGTGGTGATTTGGACTCTTGAACTTTATTTTCCGAGTTTACAGGGCCGTTGTCAACTGTCATGTACTGCTGCCACTTTAACAGTTTCATTCACTTTCCAGCTCCTTGACCCAATCACGTTGAGATGAAAAGCAACGTATATAGTCTGGCTTCATTTGTAGGTTTTGTTGTGCCATTTAGACAGTAACATTAAAACGTTATTTCTTTCAATACGGCCCTGACCAAGCCTAGAAGAGAACAGCAGCCATCATATCCAATGTTAAAATGTCGGGCAGAGGAGGGAGGAGAGAATCGACCCTAACCCTCCAGGACTGTCGCTGCCCCGTGTGTCTGGAGATTCTCTGTGAGCCTGTTACTCTGCCCTGCACACACACCTTCTGTAAGGCAAGATACACACTTCCCTAGACTTCTGACGACCCCCGCCAACAGTCTGGTGTTGGCGGCTGAATGTAACGGGCTTCTTTGTGTTACAGGGCTGTTTCCTGGAGTCTGTGGATAAAGCCACTCTGTGCTGTCCACTATGTAGGAAGCGAGTCTCCACATGGGCCCGACAGAACAGCCGTAACAACACATTGGTCAACCAACAGCTCTGGAACCAGATCCAGGACCAGTTCCCTTTGCATTGTCAGCGGCGCCTCAGTGGGCAGGATGGTGGGATGGAGGATAACCTGGGAGGTACAAAATATCCAATTAACGTGATTGATGAAGCGTGCAGAAGAATCTGTGTTAGAGTTGCCAGTCTATCAGTGTGTGGACCATAAATGTGTGTGTGCCTGCATGCGATGTGTGTGTAGTTGCTGTGTGTGTCCCCAGAGTCAGCGAGCCTGGAGAGCTGAGGCAGGAGTACGAGGACCAGGTTTCTAGAGTGAGTTCAGTCTGTTGTGCTTGCTCCGTGTTTCTGAGGAAAAATAGATTTGTTCATTTCAAAGTTCTTAATGTGAGCAGCAAGATCCTGTTTTAGTGGCTCCTCTGCTGCAAAAGGGAATGTTGAACAGGCTTGTGTCAGCGTTTTACTGTGATGTCATCATCAGCTGACGGAGGAGAAGCGAGTGTTTGAGGAGGAGGAGCGGAGGGCCAGCGAGGAGTACATCCAGAGGCTGCTGGCTGAGGAGGAGCAGCTGCAGGAGGAGCAAAGGAGAAGGCACCAAGATGACGAGAGGCTGGCCAGATTAATCAGTAGTCAGCTGGTCAGTGTTTTCATCACTTCATTATTAGAAGCACTAATATTAGTAACGGGTCCACTGAGGCTCCTCCAGCTCCAATTCATCAGTCCCCTTTTTTGACATCCTCTCCTTCACATGAATGCAAACTGTTATTGTGCTTCAGAACCCTGCTGATGCCACACCAGCCAAGAGGGAGGTCACCACACCAGCCAAGAGGGAGGTCACCACTGGACACATGGACAAGTAGGTCTCTGTCAGCTGGACACGTCCTTCATACTTTCATGATCTACACCTTTTATAAAGAACTTCTAGCAACTAAGTTCTTTATAAAAGGTGTACATCACATATACATATCTACAAAAGAACATAAACAAAATTAAAGGTTAAAAAGCTTTTAATGCTTATTAAAAATAGTGAAGGTCTCTGACTAATGGACAATGGCAGATTGTTCCATAATTTAGGCAGAGAAATCAGGAATGCTCTGTCCCCTCTGTTGATTGTGTGTGTGTGTGTGTGTGTGTGTGTGTGTGTGTGTGTGTGTGTGTGTGTGTGTGTGTGCGCGCGCGCGCGCCTCAGGTTTCTGAGTCCTCGACCGTCTCAATGCAGCCCCACTGACAGCAAGTTAACAGCCAACAAGGTCAGGTCATCAGCTCCGTGTTTGAGGAGCATTTCAACATTGGAGAACAACAGTGAAATAAAGAAGTCCAGGAACGTTCAGGTTCCTGGACTAAAGTTGCACCAGCTCCAATAACCTGGTGATTTAAGCCAGAGAGCAGCTACTTTATGCGTGAAGTCTGATATATTGAGTTTGACCAAACATACACTTCTTGTTTTAGGAGAGCATGGTTTCTCTGAGTTCCCTCCATCAGCTGGAGCTACACGGTCTTGGATCAGAGAGTCCAGACCTCCACACAACGTTTCTGACATCTGCCACAATGGACCAGTTTCATCTGAGCACTGATGGAGAAACCTCCTCCAAAAGATCACATTCAGACGACAGGAGGACGCCTCCCAAACGTGTGTGTCTTCAGCCCTGCTCCACTTCCCGTCCTGACATGCCTGCGGTGGAGCAGCTGAGCAGACAGCAACAGGAGGAGGAGGACCACAGACTTGCCCTGCTTCTCCAGAAGGAACTGGATCAGGAGGAAAGAGATGTCAATAGACGCAAAGGCTCTAGCGATGCTTACTCACTGCGCCTAAGCAGCCAGGCGAAGGTGGCAAGCAGCTCCTCGACACCCAGGAAGACGTCCAGCACTCCAAAAACATCTGTTCCAAAGACCAGCTCTGGTCCTAGGGCGTCCTCCACCACCACCTCTAGTCCCTCAGTCTGTAGAGGCAGAAAACAGGCCACTCTGACTGAAATGTTCTCCAGCTTCAGCAGATGAAGGAGGCACCTCTGTAGACACACATGAGAGCAGCAGAAGCACTCTTAAAGGTTAAACGGAGGCTTCTGTTGCCATCACGGGACCAGCCGGAAACAGGAAAGAGAACACTACTGAGATCCATTATTATATTCTTATAATCCGGTCATCAGCCATGGCTCAGCCTTTGTCTCATTTAGAACACCTGTGGGTGATGACCTCATTCTCTAATCTAGAACAACAATGAACCCAACTGATTGGTTGGAACCTGAAGACGCCACTGGGGGATTATTTTTCTAGAGCCTGAGCTGACTCAAAAATATTTTTTTTCTGTTTGAACATTAAAATAATTTCTTTGATATTAAAATAAAAATTCCGGTTGCCATGGTGAAAGTTAAGGTGTGATTAATGTTGCTGCTGATGTTGAAGGTCGACGTCTATACTTCAGACCTGCGAGCGCTTCGATTCTTGATTTACATCCTGGTTAATATTTTAGCCCCTTTTTTTATCCAATTTCTCTTGAATGCAGAGGTCACAAGGTCAGCATGAGTTCTGAAAGCCAAACAGGATCCTTGCGTGTCCAAGTTGTGGGCTCTGTGGTTCCTGCTAGTTCCTCAGACAATGTTGCTGAGTCACTCTGATGTGGACCTACTTGTGTCATGGTTTCACCCTTTAGAAGAGGCGGACAGCTTTCTGACCTGGCCCTCCTGTCTGGACGGTGCTCCGACACGGCTCCAACTGGACCAGTGTGGTCACGGCTAAATGCAGCTCCAGAGCACGTTGGAGATGAGCAATGAGCCTCCGCTGGGCTGGGTGATTCAGGAGGCATCAGCTGAGCTGCAGGAGTAGAAGTCCTGAGCTAACCCTACTAGCCCTGACCCTGCTAACCCTAAACCTGCTGACCCTGCTAACCCTAACCCTAGCTGAGCTGAAGGAGTAGAAGTCCTGAGCTAACCCTGCTAACCCTGACCCTGCTAACCCTAACCCTGCTGACCCTGCTAACCCTAACCCTAGCTGAGCTGAAGGAGTAGAAGTCCTGAGCTAACCCTGCTAACCCTGACCCTGCTAACCCTAACCCTGCTGACCCTGCTAACCCTAGCCCTGACCCTGCTAACCCTAACCCTGCTGACCCTGCTAACCCTAACCCTGCTGACCCTGCTAACCCTAACCCTAACCCTGCTACCGTGGAAGCTGCTATCAGATGGGTTAACTCGGAACCAAAAATATTTCAAATGTATTTCTGATCAAAAACATTACAATTTTCCACATTTATTTTGAGCCATTTAGTAATTCTGCTGTTAAACAACCAGCAAACACAAAATCCCCCAAAAGAAGGGCAAAAATGTAATAAAGTAAGTAAAGTAATAATAAAACAACCTTAACCTTGGTTAGCTGTTCATGAGGCTCCATCCTGGTTCTTTTCCAGAAACACTGGAATCATCCCAGAATCAGCAAACGACTAAAACAAGATCCAAGTCGTCCCAGCAAAACTGAACTTTTCATTATTAGATCTTTTCCCAGTATTTTCAGGTTCTTTATTACCAACAGCCTTTTGCGCTTCCTCTTTCTGTTTTTGCCTCCGTGTGTTATAAATGTGTCCGTTGGTTCCTCACATTGACTCAAAGTCATCGTCTTGTCGTTGCAGCAGCTCTTCACGGTAAGTCTGATTTTAATAATCTGCTATTTGGTGATAGGAAATGGTCTGATAAGCATGTTTACACATTTTATTTCATTCCAGTAAATAAACTTTAAAAACATTTAACAAATTCTGATTTGAACTGTTGTTATTTTTGGAAGTAATAAAGCAAGTTTGCCAATTATAAATCATTCTGTAAAACACTGCGTACTCTATTAAAAAATAATTGTTTTTAATGAAGTGATTCGATTTTACAAACTCCATTTGACCATATTTGGTGACGCAAAGTCGAGTCGAAGAAGCTGCCAGTGTGAGACGTGGGCCGTGATTGGACCCTTTTAGGGTTAGGGTTAGGGTTAGGGGTTAGTTGTTGTGTGTCCATCAGCTCAGGTTTTAAATGATCTCGTATCTGCAGGCAGTGCTTTGTGCTTGATAAAGGTGGAGGTTGTAATTGACGAATAACTGTAATGAAAGGAGGATTTTTACATGAATTTTGTAATCTTCAGCCTTAGTTGGTGCATTTTAATTTATATGAAGCACTTGAACAAAGATGCTGAGTGTCCTGACTGCACACACAGATGTGTGTGTCCAGGTGTCTGCATTGTGTCGGCCTCTCTCTTATCCCTCTGGCGCTCATCTGCCTGCTCTCCAACACCTTGCTGCTGCTGCCAGAGCTCAAAACCAACTTCCTGCTGGAGGGTCACGTGACCAGAGAGGCCACATGGGCCACTGGTCTGTGGGGCGGCGGCTTTCTGGTATGTCATTCGACATGTGACGTCTGTCATATATGTGGTCATCACAACCTACTGAGTATGTTTACTGTGTGTGTGTGTGTGTGTGTGTGTGTGCGTGTGTGTGTGAATCACCATTCTGTGATTTCATCACATGCTTGAATCAGTGACAGCTCATCAAAGTGTGAAAATACATTTTATTTTAAACTAAAACATTATTGGGACTTGCTGCCAGATTCTTTGAATCTTTTTAAATTCAGTTTCATGGTTCTGATTTTTAGGTCTTGATTTCTGCTCGATCTTTTCTCCAAGGCAGCAGAATCAGAGGCTGCTGGGCCTTCAGGAAACAGGTGATCACTGTAATTAGTGTCCAGAACAAGTGTTCCAGATGTGCCAATGCTTATCCAGATGTTGTGGCTGTTTCTCCAGACGTTGTATCAGCTGTTCCAGTCCGCTCTGGGCCTCCTGGCTGCTGCAGGCTGCTCCTTGGTCAGCCTCACTGGCCTCTCTCAGGGTCCTCTCTGCCTCTATAATTCCACCTCTGGTCTGACTTGGGGTGTCCCACTTGAGCCCATTCCAGACCAGTAAGACACACAAACACACACACATTTTTGGACACACACATGCCTGACTGTTCTCTTGTGCCAGTCCTCATTCAGGGTACCTGTATAACCACAGCCTGTGGTTTGGAGTGTGTCTGGAACCCAGGAATGTCGTCCAGTGGAACATGATTCTGTTCAGTCTGATGGCTGGAGCCAGTTTCCTACAAGTTCTCCTCTGTGCAGCCAACATCATCAACTCAGCTGTTGGGATGATCATGGGTCACGGGTTCTGCCAGAACCAGGTCTGAATGTGCTCTTACTTTGAAGTCCAGGTTGATCTGGGTCAGATCATCCAGAACTCAAAAATACTAAACAGAATACCAACCAATGATTTAATCACAGAATGGGACATAAAACACAGAGTCTTCTGAAACAGCTGATCTATTGTCAGCCGACCACTTGGGTTCATTACTGGTACTAACGAGTCAACCAACATGGGTGAATAACCAGCTGTTTCTTGTTCTATCTTTCAGGTGAATCCGGTCTTGGTTTGACGACCTCACTGAGGTATAATGTTTTCAAACATCAAATGCACTTTGCCTTCATAAAGACTTCATTAAGATTTAATCTTCTTACAATTAAAATAGATCTCTGTATAAACTCTAATGATAATAGCGATGTTAGTGATTCCATACTTTGGGATACCATGAAGTTGGTTCTGCCATCCGAGGCCACATCATTTCTTATGAGACAGTCGAGGTGAGGTTGGGCTGTCAGGTCTAGAGGGTTAGGGTTGGGTTAGGGTTAGGCACGATATAGAATGGGTTAGGGTTAGGCACGATATAGAATGGGTTAGGGTTAGGCACGATATAGAATGGGTTAGGGTTAGGCACGATAGCCAGTCTGAAGTACTAAAACTCAAATACGTGAAAATTCTCATCAAATATATAAAAAAAATGTTAGGGTTAGGGTTACATTTCTTGCTCTCACTAGTCCACATAATTGCAGTAGTTTATGTAACTCACCAAAAAAGTGGCCACTAAACCAGACAAAAATGTCTAAGATTTTACTTTGAACCATTTTGAGCATCAACAAAAACATGTATTGCAAAAAGCAACGAGGTGCGTGACAAAACTCCAGTATGTAGTCGTCCTTCTTGACCCATAATAAAAATCCACCAGGACAAGGGACACAAGGCTCAAAACCGGGACGCCTGGTCACCCTGAAGGCACCATCAGGCAAATCAGGCAAATACACTAATCACAACAAGCTAACTTTCTAATAGTTAAGTGGGTCAGTGGGGTTGCCTGTCAGAGGTTAGCAGGTCAGTGCACAGCGATGAAGTCCACTATAGCTACAAGGAGACAAGTGACACCGACATGTGTCTATCTATCTCATGCCTAACCCTAACCCTGTGTCTATCTCATGCCTAACCCTAACCCTGTGTCTATCCCATGCCTAACCCTAACTCTGTGTCTATCTATCTCATGCCTAACCCTAACCCTGTGTCTATCTCATGCCTAACCCTAACCCTGTGTCTATCTATCTCATGCCTAACCCTAACCCTGTGTCTATCTATCCCATGCCTAACCCTAACCCTGTGTCTATCTCATGCCTAACCCTAATCCTGTGTCTATCTCATGCCTAACCCTAACCCTGTGTCTATCTCATGCCTAACCCTAACCCTGTGTCTATCTCATGCCTAACCCTAACCCTGTGTCTATCCCATGCCTAACCCTAACCCTGTGTCTATCTCATGCCTAACCCTAACCCTGTGTCTATCCCATGCCTAACCCTAACCCTGTGTCTATCCCATGCCTAACCCTAACCCTGTGTCTATCTATCTCATGCCTAACCCTAACCCTGTGTCTATCTATCTCATGCCTAACCCTAACCCTGTGTCTATCTATCTCATGCCTAACCCTAACCCTGTGTCTATCCCATGCCTAACCCTAACTCTGTGTCTATCTATCTCATGCCTAACCCTAACCCTGTGTCTATCTCTCATGCCTAACCCTAACCCTGTGTCTATCTCATGCCTAACCCTAACCCTGTGTCTATCTATCTCATGCCTAACCCTAACCCTGTCTATCTCATGCCTAACCCTAACCCTGTGTCTATCTCATGCCTAACCCTGTGTCTATCTGTCATGCCTAACCCTAACCCTGTGTCTATCTCATGCCTAACCCTAACCCTGTGTCTATCCCATGCCTAACCCTAACCCTGTGTCTATCCCATGCCTAACCCTAACCCTGTGTCTATCCCATGCCTAACCCTAACCCTGTGTCTATCCCATGCCTAACCCTAACCCTGTGTCTATCTCATGCCTAACCCTAACCCTGTGTCTATCCCATGCCTAACCCTAACCCTGTGTCTATCTCATGCCTAACCCTAACCCTGTGTCTATCTATCCCATGCCTAACCCTAACCCTGTGTCTATCTCATGCCTAACCCTAACCCTGTGTCTATCTATCCCATGCCTAACCCTAACCCTGTGTCTATCTCATGCCTAACCCTAACCCTGTGTCTATCTCATGCCTAACCCTAACCCTGTGTCTATCTCATGCCTAACCCTAACCCTGTATCTATCTATCTCATGCCTAACCCTAACCCTGTGTCTATCTATCCCATGCCTAACCCTAACCCTGTGTCTATCTCATGCCTAACCCTAACCCTGTGTCTATCCCATGCCTAACCCTAACCCTGTGTCTATCCCATGCCTAACCCTAACCCTGTGTCTATCTATCTCATGCCTAACCCTAACCCTGTGTCTATCTCATGCCTAACCCTAACCCTGTGTCTATCTATCCCATGCCTAACCCTAACCCTGTGTCTATCTCATGCCTAACCCTAACCCTGTGTCTATCTCATGCCTAACCCTAACCCTGTGTCTATCTATCTCATGCCTAACCCTAACCCTGTGTCTATCTATCCCATGCCTAACCCTAACCCTGTGTCTATCTCATGCCTAACCCTAACCCTGTGTCTATCTCATGCCTAACCCTAACCCTGTGTCTATCCCATGCCTAACCCTAACCCTGTGTCTATCTCATGCCTAACCCTAACCCTGTGTCTATCCCATGCCTAACCCTAACCCTGTGTCTATCTCATGCCTAACCCTAACCCTGTGTCTATCCCATGCCTAACCCTAACCCTGTGTCTATCTCATGCCTAACCCTAACCCTGTGTCTATCTATCTCATGCCTAACCCTAACCCTGTGTCTATCTATCTCATGCCTAACCCTAACCCTGTGTCTATCCCATGCCTAACCCTAACTCTGTGTCTATCTATCTCATGCCTAACCCTAACCCTGTGTCTATCTCTCATGCCTAACCCTAACCCTGTGTCTATCTCATGCCTAACCCTAACCCTGTGTCTATCTATCTCATGCCTAACCCTAACCCTGTCTATCTCATGCCTAACCCTAACCCTGTCTATCCCATGCCTAACCCTAACCCTGTGTCTATCTCATGCCTAACCCTGTGTCTATCTGTCATGCCTAACCCTAACCCTGTGTCTATCTCATGCCTAACCCTAACCCTGTGTCTATCCCATGCCTAACCCTAACCCTGTGTCTATCCCATGCCTAACCCTAACCCTGTGTCTATCCCATGCCTAACCCTAACCCTGTGTCTATCCCATGCCTAACCCTAACCCTGTGTCTATCTCATGCCTAACCCTAACCCTGTGTCTATCCCATGCCTAACCCTAACCCTGTGTCTATCCCATGCCTAACCCTAACCCTGTGTCTATCTCATGCCTAACCCTAACCCTGTGTCTATCTATCTCATGCCTAACCCTAACCCTGTGTCTATCTCATGCCTAACCCTAACCCTGTGTCTATCTCATGCCTAACCCTAACCCTGTGTCTATCTCATGCCTAACCCTAACCCTGTGTCTATCTATCTCATGCCTAACCCTAACCCTGTGTCTATCTCATGCCTAACCCTAACCCTGTGTCTATCTATCCCATGCCTAACCCTAACCCTGTGTCTATCTCATGCCTAACCCTAACCCTGTGTCTATCTCATGCCTAACCCTAACCCTGTGTCTATCTCATGCCTAACCCTAACCCTGTGTCTATCTATCTCATGCCTAACCCTAACCCTGTGTCTATCTATCCCATGCCTAACCCTAACCCTGTGTCTATCTCATGCCTAACCCTAACCCTGTGTCTATCTCATGCCTAACCCTAACCCTGTGTCTATCTCATGCCTAACCCTAACCCTGTGTCTATCTCATGCCTAACCCTAACCCTGTGTCTATCTCATGCCTAACCCTAACCCTGTGTCTATCTATCTCATGCCTAACCCTAACCCTGTGTCTATCTATCTCATGCCTAACCCTAACCCTGTGTCTATCTATCTCATGCCTAACCCTAACCCTGTGTCTATCTATCTCATGCCTAACCCTAACCCTGTGTCTATCTATCTCATGCCTAACCCTAACCCTGTGTCTATCTATCTCATGCCTAACCCTAACCCTGTGTCTATCCCATGCCTAACCCTAACCCTGTGTCTATCCCATGCCTAACCCTAACCCTGTGTCTATCTATCTCATGCCTAACCCTAACCCTGTGTCTATCTCATGCCTAACCCTAACCCTGTGTCTATCTCATGCCTAACCCTAACCCTGTGTCTATCTCATGCCTAACCCTAACCCTGTATCTATCTCATGCCTAACCCTAACCCTGTGTCTATCTCATGCCTAACCCTAACCCTGTGTCTATCCCATGCCTAACCCTAACCCTGTGTCTATCTCATGCCTAACCCTAACCCTGTGTCTATCCCATGCCTAACCCTAACCCTGTGTCTATCTCATGCCTAACCCTAACCCTGTGTCTATCCCATGCCTAACCCTAACCCTGTGTCTATCCCATGCCTAACCCTAACCCTGTGTCTATCTATCTCATGCCTAACCCTAACCCTGTGTCTATCTATCTCATGCCTAACCCTAACCCTGTGTCTATCTATCTCATGCCTAACCCTAACCCTGTGTCTATCCCATGCCTAACCCTAACTCTGTGTCTATCTATCTCATGCCTAACCCTAACCCTGTCTATCCCATGCCTAACCCTAACCCTGTGTCTATCTATCTCATGCCTAACCCTAACCCTGTGTCTATCTCTCATGCCTAACCCTAACCCTGTGTCTATCTCATGCCTAACCCTAACCCTGTGTCTATCTCATGCCTAACCCTAACCCTGTCTATCTCATGCCTAACCCTGTGTCTATCTCATGCCTAACCCTGTGTCTATCTATCTCATGCCTAACCCTAACCCTGTGTCTATCTCATGCCTAACCCTAACCCTGTGTCTATCCCATGCCTAACCCTAACCCTGTGTCTATCTCATGCCTAACCCTGTGTCTATCTCATGCCTAACCCTAACCCTGTGTCTATCTATCTCATGCCTAACCCTAACCCTGTGTCTATCTCATGCCTAACCCTAACCCTGTGTCTATCCCATGCCTAACCCTAACCCTGTGTCTATCCCATGCCTAACCCTAACCCTGTGTCTATCCCATGCCTAACCCTAACCCTGTGTCTATCCCATGCCTAACCCTAACCCTGTGTCTATCTCATGCCTAACCCTAACCCTGTGTCTATCTCTCATGCCTAACCCTAACCCTGTGTCTATCTATCTCATGCCTAACCCTAACCCTGTGTCTATCTATCCCATGCCTAACCCTAACCCTGTGTCTATCTCATGCCTAACCCTAATCCTGTGTCTATCTCATGCCTAACCCTAACCCTGTGTCTATCTCATGCCTAACCCTAACCCTGTGTCTATCTCATGCCTAACCCTAACCCTGTGTCTATCTCATGCCTAACCCTAACCCTGTGTCTATCTATCTCATGCCTAACCCTAACCCTGTGTCTATCTATCTCATGCCTAACCCTAACCCTGTGTCTATCTATCTCATGCCTAACCCTAACCCTGTGTCTATCTATCTCATGCCTAACCCTAACCCTGTCTATCTCATGCCTAACCCTAACCCTAACCCTGTCTATCTCATGCCTAACCCTAACCCTGTCTATCTCATGCCTAACCCTAACCCTAACCCCCAGAAGATCAGCACTTTCTCAATACTCAGACTAGCCTGTCTGGCACTCACAACCATGTTTAAAGTTAAATACCCTTTCTTTCACATTCTAATGCTCAGTTTAAACTTTAGCTATTTGTCTTTTGTATATTTGTCCACATCTATGCCTAAATGTATTTAGTGGTGACCATGTGGTTGGCTGATTAGCTATTTTGTTGAGTAAATCATCAAGATCGCTTGTTAGGAGCATCTAACTTCATTAAGTAAAGTGGCCAGTGAGTGTAATATTTGACATTAGACATGCAGCAAATAAAGAGACATTGTAAATGTAAATCCGTTCATAAAAAGGTGCACTATGTGACGTATGGTTTCAGCACAAATTTCATTTTGGTCACCAAAGGTTCACCTCACATCACCGGAGTCACAAGGCATAAATGGGCTCCCAGCTGATGGAGACCAGGTCGCTCTTTAGTTTTGAGGACGTTTTTTCCTCAGAATTGCTGCTACAACTTTTAACTTCCTAACCTTTTGAAAATAAACCTTAATAAGAATAAGAAATAAAACCAATATGACTTTTTGCTTTACTAATGTCAGTGAAACAACAACCACCAGTCCCTGTAATGGCATAAAGACTTGTTTTATTAAAAACATAAAGTAAAAATAAGCGTGTTTGTAGATTTCATAAGATGTGAATTGTTTTTAATCATTACAATTTCCTCAAGCGTTTCAAAACAAAATGATTTAAATGCCCCAACTTGCCAAATGCTAATAAAATATTTGACATTGCCATTACAAACATGAACTTCTGATCCAATGAATCGGAGCGTTTTCCTTGGAACAGAAACCAAACATCACTTCAAGTTGCCTTTTTCTGATCAACACTAGAATCAGAAAACAAAAGTCCTTCACATTTCTCCAATAAAGGATCAGCAGATGTCCTAACTAGTGTTTTTATTATAGACGTTATCATCAAATCAAAAACTTTCTCACCTTTGATTTCTTCATAATGCTGACTTCAAAGAACAATACCATTAACTAAAATCAAATGAACAGTCAACAGATTTTATTTCCTTCTTGAGTTAATTTACATTAACTTAATTTACATTAACTCAAGAAGGAAATAAAATCTGTGGTTGGTCGATGATGTTTGCCCATTTGACTGAATTCTTCTCAATATAGGAACAGAAACCAATTTTGGCAATAAAAATAACAGAGATAATAAAAGGCGAACTGGACTGAAAAATATAGATTACCTTTGACCCATAGCCATGACCAGTTCTACAGCACAGGAACCAACAGCATTAGCA
Organism: Takifugu ocellatus; assembly: GCA_027382335.1. NCBI lineage: Eukaryota > Metazoa > Chordata > Actinopteri > Tetraodontiformes > Tetraodontidae > Takifugu > Takifugu ocellatus. The sequence goes on from JAPVLW010000042.1 coordinate 379,381, forward strand.
TTAGCATTAGTTTAGCTATGAAAGACGTCTCCAGCCTGATCTCCAGCCTGATCCCAGCAGTCCCTGCTGATCTCTTCAGGCCTGGTCCACTTTGGGACTGTCTGGAATGCTCAGAGACTCCACTGACAGCTGATCTGCCTCAGGAAGCAGCTCCTGTTTATCACTGTGGGGAAAAGCACAGAGCAATATTCAATCCACCAACCCTTCATCCATCCACCCATCCTTCAGTCATGTTGGGGATAAATGTGCTGACCCTAACCCACATGACTAGATTACCTCATGGATGAAGGGACGTGGACGAAAGCACGGCGCTTCAGCGTGAAGATGATGAGTGCCGCCAGCAGCAGTGCAGAGATGGCCGCGAGAGTGATGAAGAGGAAGAGGCCTGAAATTCAATGAAGAATTTAGACTGTCCTTGGGTAAACGGTCACAAAGAACGTAAAGACACTGACCTGCAGTCCAGCGGCTCTCAGCTCTTCCTGAGTTGACCCCGACTGGAGGAGAAGAAGGTGGCAACTATTGTTACGGCACATGGAAGCGTCACCGTTTCCATCTTTAGTGTGTGGAACCACATTTACCATTGAAGCTGCAGCGGCTCATACAATCCTCCCTGCTGCTGTACCGGTTGCCGTTGCCATGACAACCTCCATAGATGAATGACTGGCAGGTGTCAGTGCTTGGGTCGTAGAAGAACATGGGGAAGGCGGCGCGGCAGGGACCGGCGTCGGGCATCAGCAGACAGTGCTCTGTGGACAACCACACTGCAACTTCACTGCTGTCATTAGAAACTGGAACTTTACTGGTTGGACTTTGTTTGTTCACCTTCCGAGTCATCAGCAACATGACTTTTCTGAAGTGCTGGAAGGACAGTAACTCCTGGAAGGCACAAGGTGACAATAATGCACAGACGGGCGTGTGTCACATCTGAATGTATGGCACAGGTATGTTGCTCACCTGTGCAGGTACGCATGCAGCTCTGCTCGGTGACATAGTTGTTCTTGTTTCCTCTGCAGCCTCCGTAGGTGAATCCTTTACAGCTCCCCACCTTGCTGTCGTAGTACCAGTGTCGAAACATGGCCCGACAAGGACCGACGTCAGGCTCTGCCTCACAAAGCTCTGGGTAAGAAACACAGCGTTTATCAGACTGTGCTGGAGGAGATCTTCTAGTGTCAGAACAGAATGAAACATAATGGATAGTGTGAGTTTAGGGAAGTTAAACACTCACCGGCAAACTCTTCCGCTGAAACCACTGAGAGAAAGACAAGACCAGTCACATTTGTCCGTCTGCCTGTGCAACCATCACTAGCACTGTTTCCTGTGTCTGTGTGCGCGTGTCTGTGTGCGCGTGCCTGTGTGCGCGCGCGTGTCTGTGTGCGCGTCTGTGTGTGCGCGTGTGTGTGCGCGTGTGTCTGTGTGTGCATGTGTACGTTACCTTTGGGAGTGTCTTCAGACTCAAAAGTCCTTTCAGACTCCACACCTACACACAAAAAGGAAATTAGTGATCAGTACCACTACAAATAGTGACTTTGTGCAACATCTGCAGGTGACAGTACTGTGGGAAGCGTGAAGAGCCTTTGGAGCACGTTTGTTGGGAGGAGGCGTTGAATCATGAGGCAGAAACGAACCTGCAAACACATGCACACACGGAAGATCAGGCTTTTGACATGAACAAAGTCGTTCACAGAGTCTTAGATGAACTTGCTGTTGGTCACAATAATGAATGATCACAGGTGTCGGGAACTGTGTGGCAGCAATGCATTATGGGACCCGGATGTACCAGTACAAGGAGGAAGTATAGAAGTTACTGTTAATCTGAAGATGTACTGGAAAAACATTCCAGTGTGTGGTGTGTGCGTTACCTGTGACTCCTTTGCAGGCCGTCTCACACTCCTCCTTTGAGTCAAAGTTGTTAGCATTAGCTTCACAGCCTCCATATATGAAGTCTCGACAGCTCTGATTGGTCACATCGTAGTAAAACTTTGGGAATGCAGCTCGACAAGAACCGACCTTCATGGGTAGACGGCAGCGAACTAAGGCAGAGACAACTTCAAGTTAATGAGAAACTAAGGACAGTAAATGATCCATGACTTCACGTGACTATTGCTATGCTACCACCATACATACGTTTCAGGATCTCTTTAATATTTTGACTGATCAAATCATTTCTATTGGCCCTGATACCAACCTTTTTAATAGCATCAGATCGGATCGGGCTAAGGAGAAAACACGGCCAGTACCATTTGTAAGCAAAGATGGTTGCGCAAAGCATGGCAATGGAATTATGGCAGCTAGCTTGTCAAGCTAAAGGTAATATGAAAAATTTGAGGCTTACTTTAAAAAAAACTAACCTTAACAAATGGCAACCACTTTTGAAATACTGTAAATGCAACAACCTGACATTTTGATGCCTGAGTGTTTGTTGTTTAGCCGAAGATTTGGTCCCATTTCTTCATCTGTATAGTGCTGGTACCAAATTTGGGTCACTACAGCCATGCGGCTTCTTGATGTGGGCTGTAAATGTCCAGCTGGGCACTGGTTAGCACAAAGGTGCTAAATAAAAATGTAGCGAGGAGCAGCTTGGATGTGGCCCCCCCCCAATGCTATTCATCTCTGAAAAGCTGTTTTGGTATTAATAATTCTAATGTAATGTAAGTGAGCACTACAATGGTGTATTGGCAAACTGCATCCGAAAGACATTGTTTATTTCGTAATGGGTGAGGTTGGGATCGGAAGCAAAAAAAAAAAAAAAGAAAAAGAATTGGAATGACTCCAATAAGGAAGAAAAACAATAGTGATGGTTTTAGTTTATGCTCATTTTCTACTGTCAAGTGTGCAGTTTGATGAGGTTTTCTGAGGGGCAGCACAAATTCACAGGCCAAAGCCAGAGGATTGAGAGGTCGTTTCCATGGAGCCGAAGCTGGACAGACCGGTCACAGCTGAAACATGAGACCATGAGCCTCCTGACCCAACCCATGTCAACAAAAAAGCCTTTATATGAGGCAAAGATGACACCGTCCACTGAGGAAATCTGTCAGCACCAACTTAATGATAAAGACAAAAAAATGCTTGAAAGCTGCATCAAAAACAAATTCCAGGCAATTCAAGCACACAGGTGGAGCCGGTCCTGCCACATTTCAGAGGAAACAGGAAGCTCACAAATATCTGATCAACTACGGCGCTTCTTAAGAAACCAACTTTTATTTAAAGAGTTTGAAAAATGTCTGAATGCAAAGATTTAATGTTGGGACCATTCAATATGAAACCTGGAATCCAGACTTAAACTTCAAAAGCTTTCCAGGTCATTAATTTTGTTTCTAATATCAGAATTACTCATCAGCATACATGTTGAACTCTTTAAATCGCAAAAAGTGAAGCTAATTAAATGGTAAAAAAAGAAAACTGTAGTGAAAAGTTCATGTTACAACAGTTGTAATCCGATTACGACTATAATGTAACCAGATTACCTGATACTAGTGCTCCGTTTTAAAAATGGGGAAATAATCCCATTAAAACGCGTGTTAGACTGACAGAAAAACACGTTAATTTAGTCATGAATATCCGCGTAGTTATCGCCATAAAAAGGTAAAAATGTAAATGATTTTTAAAAGTGAAGCACGATCATCAGGGCGTTCACGATGGCGTCTAGAAAAGTGATTATTCTATTTCCAATAAGATTATTCTATTTCTAATAAGATTATTCTATTTCTAATAAGATCAAACTTCCTCACTCTCTCCGTTTTCGTCTTTCTGGTTCTTCTCTTCATTTTCCTCCGGCTTCGGCTCCCCAAACAGCGGCTTGATGAGCGATTCGCTCCCGGGTTCCTGCCTCTTGCGATGCACCTGGGACCGGGACTGGGACTGGGACTTGTTGAGCAGTCGGCACTGGTCCGAGCCCAAGATCCTGCAGGTCACCAGGTAACATGTTAGGGGCCCGTCCTGCGGACCACCCACCATGGCCACATCACAGCCCTCCAACAAGCAGCAGGCGGTCTTGCATTCCTCTGCGTCGGTCACATTCAGCGGGTCCCCCAGGTGCGGACTGTAGGTCAGGTCGAGGCTCTGGTCCTCCGAACTGTCCCACTCACAGCCCAGAACCAGACCGACGCCGAGCAGGAACCAGAACAGGTTCATTATTTGGTTGAAAAAGGACAAAGACTTCAGGAGGACGCGTAAACAAGCTCTTCCGGGTTTACTGCTGTGTCGCACTTAAATTACCTGAGAAACAGGTGCGACGTGACTGAGACCACGCCCCCAACTACATCATCGACACCAAGTGACGTAAAACGGTGGACAAATAGAATTTAAATTAAACCAAATCCATGGAAATTGGATGGTTTGTTTTTCGCAACAGCGCCACCCAGCAAATAGAAATTCAAGATAATGTCTCTCCATTTGTTATAATAAAATAATATATAATAAAATAATACATTTGACTAACAACCAGGGTTCCCACCCATTCCCATAGATCAAATTCATAGACTAAACAATAGATACATATAAAGATGAATTACTGTCTAAGAACTAGCATACAGCAGTAGGCTTTACGGTGGCTTTTGTAAATTTAAAAAATATGTATCAAAGGAACCTCAATTTGTATTTTGGGTAAAAACCTAATAATGTCCTTTTTTCTATTTTCTTAAAATATTAAAGGCTTGCAGTTCCTTATGAAACTCAAATACTTTTTCCGATCCAATTTTTTATTTATTCAATACAATCAATTTTAATTTGCAGAGAATATTGACAACCTTTACCTTCAGGTGGCATTGCCCTGTTGAAATAGCCCTCCCAATGGCAAATCACCTAACCCTAACCCTAACCCCGGTTAGTAGCCCAGGTTAGTAGCCCAGGTTAGAAGCCCAGGGTTATTAGCCCAGATTAGTAGCCCAGGGTTAGTAGCCCAGGGTTAGTAGCCCAGGTTAGTAGCTCAGGGTTAGTAGCCCTTAGCAATAGCCAGTGCCAGTTTATTAGAATAAATAAGTTCAGATTTTTCTGAGACAGCTAAATAAATAAATATAGTTTGATTTAAAATAATCTTACACAGGAAGAATAAATAGTATATCTGATTAAAAATCTTAAATATGTAAAACAAAAAGATTAAAAGAAATCCAAGTACAGAAATTTATTTAAATCTGTTAAAAATGGTATTTTGGGTTAGGGTTAAGGGTTAGGGTTAGAGGTTAGGGATAGTGTTAGAGGGTTAGTGTTAGAGGGTTAGGGTTAGAGTTAGGGGTTAGGGTTAGAGGGTTAGGGTTAGAGTTAGGGGTTAGGGTTAGAGGGTTAGGAATAGTGTTAGAGGGTTAGGGTTAGGGTTAGAGGGTTAGTGTTAGAGGGTTAGGGTTAGAGTTAGGGGTTAGGGTTAGAGGGTTAGGGTTAGGGTTAGAGGGTTAGTGTTAGAGGGTTAGGGTTAGAGTTAGGGGTTAGGGTTAGAGGGTTAGGAATAGTGTTAGAGGGTTAGGGTTAGAGGGTTAGGGATAGTGTTAGAGAGTTAGGGGGTTAGGGTTAGAGGGTTAGGGTTAGAGTTAGGGGTTAGGGTTAGAGGTTAGGGATAGTGTTAGAGGGTTAGGGGTTAGTGTTAGAGGGTTAGGGATAGTGTTAGAGAGTTAGGGGGTTAGTGTTAGAGGGTTAGGGTTAGAGTTAGGGGTTAGGGTTAGAGGGTTAGGGATAGTGTTAGAGACTTAGGGGGTTAGTGTTAGAGGGTTAGGGTTAGAGTTAGGGGTTAGGGTTAGAGGGTTAGGGGTTAGAGGGTTAGGGTTAGAGTTAGGGGTTAGGGTTAGAGGGTTAGGAATAGTGTTAGAGGGTTAGGGGTTAGGGTTAGAGGGTTAGGGATAGTGTTAGAGAGTTAGGGGGTTAGTGTTAGAGGGTTAGGGTTAGAGTTAGGGGTTAGGGTTAGAGGGTTAGGGGTTAGGAATAGTGTTAGAGGGTTAGGGTTAGGGGTTAGGGATAGTGTTAGAGGGTTAGGGTTAGAGGGTTAGGGTTAGAGGGTTAGGGTTAGAGTTAGGGGTTAGGGTTAGGGGGTTAGAGGTTAGGGATAGTGTTAGAGGGTTAGGGTTAGGGTTAGAGGGTTAGTGTTAGAGGGTTAGGGTTAGAGTTAGGGGTTAGGGTTAGAGGGTTAGGAATAGTGTTAGAGGGTTAGGGTTAGAGGGTTAGGGTTAGAGTTAGGGGTTAGGGTTAGAGGGTTAGGGGTTAGGAATAGTGTTAGAGGGTTAGGGTTAGGGGTTAGGGATAGTGTTAGAGGGTTAGAGTTAGGGTTAGAGGGTTAGGGTTAGAGGGTTAGGGTTAGAGTTAGGGGTTAGGGTTAGAGGGTTAGGGGTTAGGGATAGTGTTAGAGGGTTAGGGTTAGGGGTTAGGGTTAAGAAAAGATTAAGATTAAGATGTACTTTATTCATCCCCATGGGGAAATTGAATTGTAGTAGCAACCTATACAAAGTATAGAAACAGACTAAATAAATACAGATAAAATTAGAACGTTAGAAGCATATATACAGCATATATTATAAGCATATATATATAATATATACATAATATAATATATACATATTATAAGCATTATAAGCATATATACATAAATATAGAATAAAATAGAAATAAAATGACAACATAAACATTACACAATTATTGTTATTGGCTGGGTTAGGGTGAGTTATACAGTCTGATGGCAGACGGCAGGAATGACTTCCTGTCCCGTTCCTTAGAGCAGCGAGGCTGCAGGAGTCTGCTGTGTTATGGGGGGGGGGGGCTGTCCATGATTGTCCGCAGTTTCAGCACCATCCTGTCCCTCACCACCTCGTCCAAGTTATAAAGTCTACAGCCAACAACAGACCTGCCTTTTTAATGAGTTTGTTGAGTCTGTTGGCATCCTTTGCTTTAATGCCTGCTCCCCAGCACACTGCAGCAAGAAGATGGTGCTAGCATGACAGGCTGGTAGAACATCTGGAGCATCCTGCTGCAGACACTGAAGGACCTGAGTCTCCTGAGGAAGTAGAGTCTGCTCATGGCCTTCTTGTAGACAGCATCGGTGTTTGTGGACCACTCCAGTTTATTGTCCAGCTGGACACCCAGGAACCTGTAAGATGGGACTATTTCCACATCTTTCCCACTAATGCAGACTGGGGAGGGAGGGGACTTGCTTTTATTGAAATCCACCACCATCTCCTTCGTCTTGGTCACGTTGAGCTGCAGAAGGTTCTCCCTGCTCCACCTGACAAAACTCTCCACAAGGTCCCTGTGTTCATCCTCCTGTCCATTCTCCACACACCCGACTATGACTGTGTCATCAGAGTGGTTCTGGAGATGACATGTCTCAGAGTGGTTCTGGAGGGGACGTGTCTCAGAGTGGTTCTGGAGGGGACGTGTCTCAGAGTGGTTCTGGAGGGGACGTGTCTCAGAGTGGTTCTGGAGGGGACGTGTCTCAGAGTGGTGAGTGCCATCTCACCCTGCTGCACCTCAGTGCTCCACCTGAGCTGAGGGGCAGCTGGGAGAAGGTTCCCTGAGCCTCCCTGCTGAAGTAAACAGGAGGGTTAGGGTTAGGGTTAGGGTTGGAGTTAGGGTTAGGGTTAGCATTAGCATCAAGGTTAGCATTAGCATTGGGGTTGGGGTTAGGGTTAGGGTTGGAGTTAGCATTAGGGTTGGAGTTAGGGTTAGGGTTAGGGTTGGAGTTGGGGTTAGGGTTAGCATTAGCATCAAGGTTAGCATTAGCATTGGGGTTGGGGTTAGGGTTAGGGTTGGAGTTAGGGTTAGGGTTGGGGTTAGGGTTGGAGTTAGGGTTAGGGTTAGGGTAAGGGTTAAGGTTAGCATTAGGGTTAGGGTTAGTGTTAGCATTAGGGTTAGGGTTAAGGTTAGCATTAGGGTTAGGGTTAGTATTAGGGTTAGGGTTGGAGTTAGGGTTAAGGTTTGGGTTAGGGTAAATCAATGGACAGTGTGGAGGGACTCGCCTCCTGAAGGAGTCAGTAAAGGCCACCTCAGGAGCCTTTTCTGGGCCCCCCAGTCAGGCTGGAGAACCTTCAAACAGCCCAAAATGAGCTAGATCTTTGCTGCCATCTCACCCTGCTGCACCTCAGTGCTCCACCTGAGCTGAGGGGCAGCTGGGAGAAGGTTCCCTGAGCCTCCCTGCTGAAGTAAACAGGAGGGTTAGGGTTAGGTTTAGCATTAGGGTTAGGGTTAGGGTTAGGGTTGGAGTTAAGGTTAAGGTTAGGTTTGGAGTTAGGGTTAGCATTAGGGTTAGGGTTGGAGTTAGGGTTAGGGTTAGCATTAGGGTTAGGGTTAGCATTAGGGTTGGGATGAGGGTTGGAGTTAGGGTTAGGGTTAGCATTAGCATCAAGGTTAGCATTAGCATTCGGGTTAGCATTAGCATTAGGATTAGCATTAGGGTAGGAGTTAGGGTTAGGGTTAGCATTAGGGTTAGCATTAGCATTAGGGTTAGCATTAGGGTTAGCATTAGGGTTAGCATTAGGGTTGGAGTTAGGGTTAAGGTTTGGGTTAGGGTAAATCAATGGACAGTGTGGAGGGACTCGCCTCCTGAAGGAGTCAGTAAAGGCCACCTCAGGAGCCTTTTCTGGGCCCCCCAGTCAGGCTGGAGAACCTTCAAACAGTTAGGGTTGGAGTTAGGGTTAGAGTTAGGGTTAAGGTTAGGTTTGGAGTTAGGGTTAGCATTAGGGTTAGGGTTGGAGTTAGGGTTAGGGTTGGAGTTAGGGTTGGAGTTAGGGTTAAGGTTAGGTTTGAGGTTAGGTTTGGAGTTAGGGTTAGCGTTAGCGTTAGGGTTGGAGTTTGGGTTAGGGTTGGAGTTAGGGTTAGGGTTGAAGCTAGGGTTAGCATTAGGGTTAGGGTTAGCATTAGCATTAGGGTTAGCATTAGCATTAGCATCAAGGTTAGCATTAGCATTCGGGTTAGCATTAGGATTAGCATTAGGGTAGGAGTTAGGGTTAGGGTTAGCATTAGCATTAGGGTTAGCATTAGGGTTAGCATTAGGGTTGGAGTAAGGGGTTAGGGTTAGGGTTAGGGGGTTAGGGCTAGGGTTAGGGCTAGGGAGGGTTAGGGCTAGGGTTAGGGGTTAGGGTTAGGGTTAGAGGGTTAGGGTTAGGGTTAGAGGGTTAGGCAAAGTGGGTATGTACTCATGGATCCTCACTACACCGACCACCGTCAGCATATTTTTTAAGAGGATCCACGGCAAGGCACAGGCCGACGCATGTTAGTCCCCTGTCCACCTCCCACCCGTCCATAGGAACCACTTTGGAAAAGAATAGGAGAATGGGAAGCAAGCTCTGAAGAATACGGAAGAGAAAGGCGTGAAATTCGTGTGTGTGTGTGTGAGAGAGGGTGCGCGCGTGAGTGCGCGTGTGTCTATATGTGTGTGTGTGCGTGCGTGGGTGCGCGCGCGTGTGTATAAACGCGCGTGTGAACGCGCTCGTATATATAGTGTCTCGGTCGGTCGAGGTTAGAGGATAGTGGTTGGGGTTAGGGTTAGGGGGTTGGGGTCAGGGAGTTAGGGTTAAATGGTTAAAGGGTTAAGGTCAGGGTTGGGGTTAGGTTAAGGGTTAGGGTTAGGGTTAAGGTAAGGGGGTTAGGGTTAGGGCAAAGGTTAGGGGGTTAGGGTTAGGGTTGGGGTTGGGGTTAGAGTTGGGGTTGGAGTTAGGGTTAGGGTTGGGGTTAGGGTTGGGGTTAGAGGGTTGGGGTTAGGGTTGGGGTTGGGGTTAGGGTTGGGGTTGGGGTTGGGGTTAGGTTTGGGGTTAGGATTAGGGTTAGGGTTAGGGTTAGAGGGTTAGGGTTAAGGTTAGGGTTGGAGTTAGGGTTAGGGTTGGAGTTAGGGTTCGTGTAAAGCCAAACCCCTTGTTACTTGCTTGGCACTTTAGTGGTTCCTGGTGGTGGGTAAGTGTAATTGCAAGTAGAATAGGGAAAGGTTTGTGACGTCACCACGCAGAGGCGTGCCTTCCACACCTGCAAGGTGTTTCCAATTGTCCTCATTCCCAAGTTAGAAAAGCAATGAGACAATTCTCGAGGTGTTTGCTCGCAAGATCTGGAGGGACAGTTGGTAAGCACCATTTTAATTTGTTTTAAGCCTTAAATTTCAGTGGTTCGGAAGAAAGACGTAATACTGTATTGTGACTGCGCTGATTGTTGAGTTAGAACCTTCACTTTCACAAACAGCACTGTTTACAATTAGGATGTTGGTGTTCAGTGAGAGGTGCAGGCCCAAACAGGTATATTGTTGTAGTTTGTAGCGACTAAAACACAATTAACCCTGGTTGTCTTAGTGAAATTATGGTGTAGCCTACTTCCTTGGTTACATTATTGCGAGTTTGCACATTTATATTTATGACTATTGGGTTTTATGTGTAATATGTCTGAATTTCTTAAATATGTTCATTTCTTTATTGTTAAGCAATTTCATATGTTTCTCTTTTCTATTTCAAGGTTTTTCACCTGGTGGCCACTGGGCTACCTGTTGTGATCTTGGGCTGTCTGTAAACTAAAAGTCACACTGATGAAAATGTTATAATAAAGGGAAAAAGAAAACGGAAACCCAGACTGTTGCCTCTGAGTGAAACCCTACTAAACCTTCAATCTTGCAATTCCTTTCAAGTTGGACAATAAGTGCAAATAAAAGAGAAAAGGAAAACCTTTACCCCCAAAAATAACTTGACAGTTAGGGTTAGGGTTGGAGTTAGCGTTAGGGTTAGCATTAGGGTTAGGGTTGGAGTTACGGTTAGGGTTGGAGTTACGGTTAGGGTTGGGGTTAGGGTTAGCATTAGGGTTAGGGTTAGGGTTGGAGTTATGGTTATGGTTGAAGTTAGGGTTGGAGTTAGGGTTGAGGTTAGGTTTTGGGTTAGGGTTAGCATTAGGGTTAGGGTTGGAGTTAGGGTTGGAGTTGGGTTAGGGTTCAGGGTTGGAGTTAGGGTTTGGGTTATGGTTGAAGTTAGGGTTAGGGTTGGAGTTAGGGTTAGGGTTGGAGTTAGGTGTAAGGTTAGGGTTGGAGTTAGGGTTAAGGTTAGGTTTGGAGTTAGGGTTAGGGTTAGGTTTGGAGTTAGGGTTAGGGTTAGGTTTGGAGTTAGGGTTAGGGTTAGCATTAGGGTTAGGGTTGGAGTTACGGTTAGGGTTGGAGTTACGGTTAGGGTTGGGGTTAGGGTTAGCATTAGGGTTAGGGTTAGGGTTGGAGTTAGGGTTATGGTTATGGTTGAAGTTAGGGTTGGAGTTAGGGTTAAGGTTAGGTTTTGGGTTAGGGTTAGCATTAGGGTTAGGGTTGGAGTTAGGGTTGGAGTTGGGTTAGGGTTCAGGGTTGGAGTTAGGGTTTGGGTTATGGTTGAAGTTAGGGTTAGGGTTGGAGTTAGGGTTAGGGTTGGAGTTAGGTGTAAGGTTAGGGTTGGAGTTAGGGTTAAGGTTAGGTTTGGAGTTAGGGTTAGGGTTAGGTTTGGAGTTAGGGTTAGGGTTAGGTTTGGAGTTAGGGTTAGGGTTAGCATTAGGGTTAGGTTTGGAGTTAGGGTTAGGGTTAGCATTAGGGTTAGGGTTGGAGTTAGGTTTGGAGTTAGGGTTAGGGTTAGCATTAGCATCAAGGTTAGCATTAGCATTCGGGTTAGCATTAGCATTAGGGTAGGAGTTAGGGTTAGGGTTAGCATTAGCATCAAGGTTAGCATTAGCATTCGGGTTAGCATTAGCATTAGGGTTAGTATTAGGGTAGGAGATAGGGTTACGGTTAGCATTAGCATCAAGGTTGGCATTAGCATCAGGGTTAGCATTAGCGTTAGGGTTAGCATTAGGGTTGGAGTTAGGGTTAAGGTTTGGGTTAGGGTAAATCAATGGACAGTGTGGAGGGACTCGCCTCCTGAAGGAGTCAGTAAAGGCCACCTCAGGAGCCTTTTCTGGGCCCCCCAGTCAGGCTGCAGAACCTTCAAACAGCCCAAAATGAGCAAGATCTTTGCTGCCATCTCACCCTGCTGCACCTCAGTGCTCCACCTGAGCTGAGGGGCAGCTGGGAGAAGGTTACCTGAGCCTCCCTGCTGAAGTAAACAGGAGGGTTAGGGTTAGGGTTATCGTTGAAGTTAGGGTTAGGGTTGGAGTTAGGGTTAGGGTTAGCATTAGGGTTAGGGTTGGAGTTAGGGTTGGAGTTAGGGTTAGGGTTAGGGTTGGAGTTAGGGTTGGAGTTAGGGTTAGGGTTAGGGTTGGAGTTAGGGTTAGGGTTGGAGTTAGGGTTAGGGTTAGGGTTAGGGTTGGAGTTAGGGTTGGAGTTAGGGTTAGGGTGGGAGTTAGGGTTAGGGTGGGAGTTAGGGTTAGGATTAGGGTTAGGGTTGGAGTTAGGGTTAGGGTTGGAGTTAGGGTTGGAGTTAGGGTTGGAGTTAGGGTTAGGGTGGGAGTTAGGGTTAGGATTGGAGTTAGGGTTAGGATTGGAGTTAGGGTTAGGGTTGGAGTTAGGGTTAGGGTAGGAGTTAGGGTTGGAGTTAGGGTTGGAGTTAGGGTTAGGGTTAGGGTTGGAGTTAGGGTTAGGGTGGGAGTTAGGGTTAGGGTTGGAGTTAGGGTTAGGGTTAGGGTTAGGGTTAGGGTGGGAGTTAGGGTTAGGGTTGGAGTTAGGGTTAGGGTGGGAGTTAGGGTTAGGGTGGGAGTTAGGGTTAGGGTTGGAGTTAGGGTTAGGGTGGGAGTTAGGGTTGGAGTTAGGGTTAGGGTTAGGGTTGGAGTTAGGGTTGGAGTTAGGGTTACGGTTAGGGTTAGGGTTGGAGTTAGGGTTAGGGTTGGAGTTAGGGTTGGAGTTAGGGTTGGAGTTAGGGTTAGGGTTAGGGTTAGGGTTGGAGTTAGGGTTAGGGTTGGAGTTAGGGTTGGAGTTAGGGTTAGGGTTGGAGTTAGGGTTGGAGTTAGGGTTGGAGTTAGGGTTAGGGTTAGGGTTAGGGTTGGAGTTAGGGTTAGGGTTGGAGTTAGGGTTGGAGTTAGGGTTAGCATTAGGGTTAGTGTTGGAGTTAGGGTTAGCATTAGCATCAAGTTAGCATTAGCATCAAGGTTAGCATTAGGGTTAGCATTAGGGTTAGCATTAGCATTAGGGTTAGGGTTGGAGTTAGGGTTAGGGTTAGCATTAGGGTTAGGGTTACAGTTAGGGTTAGGGTTGGAATTAGGGTTAAGGTTAGCATTAGGGTTAGGGTTAGTGTTAAGGTTAGGGTTGGAGTTAGGGTTAGGGTTAGGGTTGGAGTTAGGGTTAGGGTTGGAGTTAGGATTGGAGTTAGGGTTAGGGTTGGAGTTAGGGTTAGGGTTGGAGTTAGGGTTAGGGTGGGAGTTAGGGTTAGGGTTATGGTTGAAGTTAGGGTTAGGGTTGGAGTTAGGGTTGGAGTTAGGGTTAGGGTGGGAGTTAGGGTTAGGGTTATGGTTGAAGTTAGGGTTAGGGTTAGGGTTAGGGTTAGGGTTAGGGTTAGGGTGGGAGTTAGGGTTAGGGTTAGGGTTGGAGTTAGGGTTAGGGTTGGAGTTAGGGTTGGAGTTAGGGTTAGGGTGGGAGTTAGGGTTAGGGTTATGGTTGAAGTTAGGGTTAGGGTTGGAGTTAGGGTTAGGGTTGGAGTTAGGGTTGGAGTTAGGGTTAGGGTTAGGGTTAGGGTTGGAGTTAGGGTTAGGGTTGGAGTTAGGGTTAGGGTTAGGGTTGGAGTTAGGGTTAGGGTTGGAGTTAGGGTTGGAGTTAGGGTTAGGGTGGGAGTTAGGGTTAGGGTTAGGGTTAGGGTTGGAGTTAGGGTTAGCGTTGGAGTTAGGGTTAGGGTTGGAGTTAGGGTTGGAGTTAGGGTTAGCGTTGGAGTTAGGGTTAGGGTTAGGGTTAGGGTTGGAGTTAGGGTTAGGGTTAGGGTTAGGGTTAGGGTTAGGGTTGGAGTTAGGGTTAGTGTTGGAGTTAGGGTTAGGGTTGGAGTTAGGGTTGGAGTTAGGGTTAGGGTGGGAGTTAGGGTTAGGGTTATGGTTGAAGTTAGGGTTAGGGTTGGAGTTAGGGTTAGGGTTGGAGTTAGGGTTGGAGTTAGGGTTAGGGTTAGGGTTGGAGTTAGGGTTAGGGTTGGAGTTAGGGTTAGGGTTAGGGTTGGAGTTAGGGTTAGGGTTGGAGTTAGGGTTGGAGTTAGGGTTAGGGTGGGAGTTAGGGTTAGGGTTAGGGTTAGGGTTGGAGTTAGGGTTAGCGTTGGAGTTAGGGTTAGGGTTGGAGTTAGGGTTGGAGTTAGGGTTAGCGTTGGAGTTAGGGTTAGGGTTAGGGTTAGGGTTGGAGTTAGGGTTAGGGTTGGAGTTAGGGTTGGAGTTAGGGTTGGAGTTAGGGTTGGAGTTAGGGTTAGGGTTAGGGTTAGGGTTGGAGTTAGGGTTAGGGTTAGCATTAGGGTTAGGGTTACAGTTAGGGTTAGGGTTGGAATTAGGGTTAAGGTTAGCATTAGGGTTAGGGTTAGTGTTAAGGTTAGGGTTGGAGTTAGGGTTGGAGTTAGGGTTAGGGTTAGGTTTAGGGTTGGAGTTAGGGTGGAGTTAGGGTTAAGGTTAGTTTTGGAGTTAGCATTAGCATCAAGTTAGCATTAGCATTCGGGTTAGCATTAGCATTTTGATTAGCATTAGCATTCGGGTTAGCATTAGCATTCGGATTAGCATTAGGGTAGGAGTTAGGGTTAGCATTAGGGTTAGTGTTGGAGTTAGGGTTAGCATTAGCATCAAGTTAGCATTAGCATTCGGGTTAGCATTAGCATTCGGATTAGCATTAGGGTAGGAGTTAGGGTTAGCATTAGCATCAAGGTTAGCATTAGGGTTAGCATTAGCATTAGGGTTAGCATTAGCATTAGGGTTGGAGTTAGGGTTAAGGTTTGGGTTAGGGTAAATCAATGGACAGTGTGGAGGGACTCGCCTCCTGAAGGAGTCAGTAAAGGCCACCTCAGGAGCGTTTTCTGGGCCCCCCAGTCAGGCTGGAGAACCTTCAAACAGCCCAAAATGAGCAAGATCTTTGCTGCCATCTCACGCTGCTGCACCTCAGTGCTCCACCTGAGCTAAGGGGCAGCTGGGAGAAGGTTCCCTGAGCCTCCCTGCTGAAGTAAACAGGAGGGTTAGGGTTAGGGTTAGGGTTGGAGTTAGGGTTAGGGTTGGAGTTAGGGTTGGAGTTAAGGTTAGGGTTAGGGTTAGGGTTGGAGTTAGGGTTAGGGTTGGAGTTAGGGTTAGGGTTAGGGTTGGAGTTAGGGTTGGAGTTAGGGTTAGGGTTAGGGTTAGGGTTGGAGTTAGGGTTAGGGTTGGAGTTAGGGTTAGGGTTAGGGTTGGAGTTAGGGTTAGCGTTGGAGTTAGGGTTAGGGTTGGAGTTAGGGTTGGAGTTAGGGTTGGAGTTAGGGTTAGGGTTAGGGTAGGAGTTAGGGTTAGGGTTGGAGTTAGGGCTGGAGTTAGGGTTGGAGTTAGGGTTAGGGTTAGGGTTGGAGTTAGGGTTGGAGTTAGGGTTAGGGTTAGGGTTAGGGTTAGGGTTGGAGTTAGGGTTAGGGTTGGAGTTAGGGTTAGGGTTGGAGTTAGGGTTGGAGTTAGGGTTAGCGTTGGAGTTAGGGTTAGGGTTAGGGTTGGAGTTAGGGTTAGGGTTGGAGTTAGGGTTGGAGTTAGGGTTAGGGTTAGGGTTAGGGTTGGAGGTAGGGTTAGGGTTGGAGTTAGGGTTGGAGTTAGGGTTGGAGTTAGGGTTAGGGTTATGGTTAGGGTTGGAGTTAGGGTGGAGTTAGGGTTAAGGTTAGTTTTGGAGTTAGGGTTAGCATTAGCATCAAGTTAGCATTAGCATTCGGGTTAGCATTAGCATTCGGATTAGCATTAGGGTAGGAGTTAGGGTTAGCATTAGGGTTAGTGTTGGAGTTAGGGTTAGCATTAGCATCAAGTTAGCATTAGCATTCGGGTTAGCATTAGCATTCGGATTAGCATTAGGGTAGGAGTTAGGGTTAGCATTAGCATCAAGGTTAGCATTAGGGTTAGCATTAGCATTAGGGTTAGCATTAGCATTAGGGTTGGAGTTAGGGTTAAGGTTTGGGTTAGGGTAAATCAATGGACAGTGTGGAGGGACTCGCCTCCTGAAGGAGTCAGTAAAGGCCACCTCAGGAGCCTTTTCTGGGCCCCCCAGTCAGGCTGGAGAACCTTCAAACAGCCCAAAATGAGCAAAATCTTTGCTGCCATCTCACCCTGCTGCACCTCAGTGCTCCACCTGAGCTGAGGGGCAGCTGGGAGAAGGTTCCCTGAGCCTCCCTGCTGAAGTAAACAGGAGGGTTAGGGTTAGGGTTAGGGTTGGAGTTAGGGTTAGGGTTAGGGTTAGGGTTGGAGTTAGGGTTAGGGTTGGAGTTAGGGTTAGGGTTGGAGTTAGGGTTGGAGTTAGGGTTAGCGTTGGAGTTAGGGTTAGGGTTGGAGTTAGGGTTAGGGTTGGAGTTAGGGTTGGAGTTAGGGTTGGAGTTAGGGTTAGGGTTAGGGTTAGGGTTGGAGTTAGGGTTAGGGTTAGGGTTGGAGTTAGGGTGGAGTTAGGGTTAAGGTTAGTTTTGGAGTTAGGGTTAGCATTAGCATCAAGTTAGCATTAGCATTCGGGTTAGCATTAGCGTTTTGATTAGCATTAGCATTCGGGTTAGCATTAGCATTCGGATTAGCATTAGGGTAGGAGTTAGGGTTAGCATTAGGGTTAGTGTTGGAGTTAGGGTTAGCATTAGCATCAAGTTAGCATTAGCATTCGGGTTAGCATTAGCATTCGGATTAGCATTAGGGTTGGAGTTAGGGTAAATCAATGGACAATGTGGAGGGACTCGCCTCCTGAAGGAGTCAGTAAAGGCCACCTCAGGAGCCTTTTCTGGGCCCCCCAGTCAGGCTGGAGAACCTTCAAACAGCCCAAAATGAGCAAAATCTTTGCTGCCATCTCACCCTGCTGCACCTCAGTGCTCCACCTGAGCTGAGGGGCAGCTGGGAGAAGGTTCCCTGAGCCTCCCTGCTGAAGTAAACAGGAGGGTTAGGGTTAGGGTTAGGGTTGGAGTTAGGGTTAGGGTTAGGGTTAGGGTTGGAGTTAGGGTTAGGGTTGGAGTTAGGGTTAGGGTTGGAGTTAGGGTTGGAGTTAGGGTTGGAGGTAGGGTTAGGGTTGGAGTTAGGGTTGGAGTTAGGGTTGGAGTTAGGGTTAGGGTTATGGTTAGGGTTGGAGTTAGGGTGGAGTTAGGGTTAAGGTTAGTTTTGGAGTTAGGGTTAGCATTAGCATCAAGTTAGCATTAGCATTCGGGTTAGCATTAGCATTCGGATTAGCATTAGGGTAGGAGTTAGGGTTAGCATTAGGGTTAGTGTTGGAGTTAGGGTTAGCATTAGCATCAAGTTAGCATTAGCATTCGGGTTAGCATTAGCATTCGGATTAGCATTAGGGTAGGAGTTAGGGTTAGCATTAGCATCAAGGTTAGCATTAGGGTTAGCATTAGCATTAGGGTTAGCATTAGCATTAGGGTTGGAGTTAGGGTTAAGGTTTGGGTTAGGGTAAATCAATGGACAATGTGGAGGGACTCGCCTCCTGAAGGAGTCAGTAAAGGCCACCTCAGGAGCCTTTTCTGGGCCCCCCAGTCAGGCTGGAGAACCTTCAAACAGCCCAAAATGAGCAAAATCTTTGCTGCCATCTCACCCTGCTGCACCTCAGTGCTCCACCTGAGCTGAGGGGCAGCTGGGAGAAGGTTCCCTGAGCCTCCCTGCTGAAGTAAACAGGAGGGTTAGGGTTAGGGTTAGGGTTGGAGTTAGGGTTAGGGTTGGAGTTAGGGTTAGGGTTAGGGTTGGAGTTAGGGTTAGGGTTGGAGTTAGGGTTAGGGTTAGGGTTGGAGTCAGGGTTAGGGTTGGAGTTAGGGTTGGAGTTAGGGTTAGGGTGGGAGTTAGGGTTAGGGTTATGGTTGAAGTTAGGGTTAGGGTTGGAGTTAGGGTTGGAGTTAGGGTTAGGGTTAGGGTTGGAGTTAGGGTTAGGGTTGGAGTTAGGGTTAGGTTTAGGGTTGGAGTTAGGGTTAGGGTGGGAGTTAGGGTTGGAGTTAGGGTTAGGGTTAGGGTTAGAGTTAGGGTTGGAGTTAGGGTTCGGGTTAGGGTTAGGGTTGGAGTTAGGGTTAGGGTTGGAGTTAGGGTTGGAGTTAGGGTTAGGGTTAGGGTTGGAGTTAGGGTGGAGTTAGGGTTAAGGTTAGTTTTGGAGTTAGGGTTAGCATTAGCATCAAGTTAGCATTAGCATTCGGGTTAGCATTAGCATTCGGGTTAGCATTAGCATTCGGATTAGCATTAGGGTAGGAGTTAGGGTTAGCATTAGGGTTAGTGTTGGAGTTAGGGTTAGCATTAGCATCAAGTTAGCATTAGCATTCGGGTTAGCATTAGCATTCGGATTAGCATTAGGGTTGGAGTTAGGGTTAGGGTTAAGGTTAGGCTTGGAGTTAGGGTTAAGGTTATGGTTGAAGTTAGGGTTAGGGTTGGAGTTAGGGTTGGAGTTAGGGTTAGGGTGGGAGTTAGGGTTAGGGTTATGGTTGAAGTTAGGGTTAGCGTAGGAGTTAGGGTTGGAGTTAGGGTTAGGGTTAGGGTTGGAGTTAGGGTTAGGGTTGGAGTTAGGGTTAGGTTTAGGGTTGGAGTTAGGGTTAGGGTGGGAGTTAGGGTTGGAGTTAGGGTTAGGGTTAGGGTTAGAGTTAGGGTTGGAGTTAGGGTTCGGGTTAGGGTTAGGGTTGGAGTTAGGGTTAGGGTTGGAGTTAGGGTGGAGTTAGGGTTAAGGTTAGTTTTGGAGTTAGGGTTAGCATTAGCATCAAGTTAGCATTAGCATTCGGGTTAGCATTAGCATTCGGGTTAGCATTAGCATTCGGATTAGCATTAGGGTAGGAGTTAGGGTTAGCATTAGGGTTAGTGTTGGAGTTAGGGTTAGCATTAGCATCAAGTTAGCATTAGCATTCGGGTTAGCATTAGCATTCGGATTAGCATTAGGGTTGGAGTTAGGGTAAATCAATGGACAATGTGGAGGGACTCGCCTCCTGAAGGAGTCAGTAAAGGCCACCTCAGGAGCCTTTTCTGGGCCCCCCAGTCAGGCTGGAGAACCTTCAAACAGCCCAAAATGAGCAAAATCTTTGCTGCCATCTCACCCTGCTGCACCTCAGTGCTCCACCTGAGCTGAGGGGCAGCTGGGAGAAGGTTCCCTAAGCCTCCCTGCTGAAGTAAACAGGAGGGTTAGGGTTAGGGTTAGGGTTAGGGTTGGAGTTAGGGTTAGGGTTAGGGTTACGGTTGGAGTTAGGGTTAGGGTTGGAGTTAGGGTTGGAGTTAGGGTTAGCGTTGGAGTTAGGGTTAGGGTTGGAGTTAGGGTTAGGGTTGGAGTTAGGGTTGGAGTTAGGGTTAGGGTTAGGGTTAGGGTTGGAGTTAGGGTTAGGGTTAGGGTTGGAGTTAGGGTGGAGTTAGGGTTAAGGTTAGTTTTGGAGTTAGGGTTAGCATTAGCATCAAGTTAGCATTAGCATTCGGGTTAGCATTAGCATTTTGATTAGCATTAGCATTCGGGTTAGCATTAGCATTCGGATTAGCATTAGGGTAGGAGTTAGGGTTAGCATTAGGGTTAGTGTTGGAGTTAGGGTTAGCATTAGCATTCGGGTTAGCATTAGCATTCGGATTAGCATTAGGGTTGGAGTTAGGGTAAATCAATGGACAATGTGGAGGGACTCGCCTCCTGAAGGAGTCAGTAAAGGCCACCTCAGGAGCCTTTTCTGGGCCCCCCAGTCAGGCTGGAGAACCTTCAAACAGCCCAAAATGAGCAAAATCTTTGCTGCCATCTCACCCTGCTGCACCTCAGTGCTCCACCTGAGCTGAGGGGCAGCTGGGAGAAGGTTCCCTGAGCCTCCCTGCTGAAGTAAACAGGAGGGTTAGGGTTAG
Organism: Takifugu ocellatus; assembly: GCA_027382335.1. NCBI lineage: Eukaryota > Metazoa > Chordata > Actinopteri > Tetraodontiformes > Tetraodontidae > Takifugu > Takifugu ocellatus. Next base: position 399,181 of record JAPVLW010000042.1, read on the forward strand.
GGTTAGGGTTGGAGTTAGGGTTAGGGTTAGGGTTAGGGTTGGAGTTAGGGTTAGGGTTGGAGTTAGGGTTGGAGTTAAGGTTAGGGTTAGGGTTAGGGTTGGAGTTAGGGTTAGGGTTGGAGTTAGGGTTAGGGTTAGGGTTAGGGTTGGAGTTAGGGTTGGAGTTAGGGTTAGGGTTAGGGTTAGGGTTGGAGTTAGGGTTAGGGTTGGAGTTAGGGTTAGGGTTAGGGTTGGAGTTAGGGTTAGCGTTGGAGTTAGGGTTAGGGTTGGAGTTAGGGTTGGAGTTAGGGTTGGAGTTAGGGTTAGGGTTAGGGTTGGAGTTAGGGTTAGGGTTGGAGTTAGGGCTGGAGTTAGGGTTGGAGTTAGGGTTAGGGTTAGGGTTGGAGTTAGGGTTGGAGTTAGGGTTAGGGTTAGGGTTAGGGTTGGAGTTAGGGTTAGGGTTGGAGTTAGGGTTAGGGTTGGAGTTAGGGTTGGAGTTAGGGTTAGCATTGGAGTTAGGGTTAGGGTTAGGGTTGGAGTTAGGGTTAGGGTTGGAGTTAGGGCTGGAGTTAGGGTTGGAGTTAGGGTTAGGGTTAGGGTTGGAGTTAGGGTTGGAGTTAGGGTTAGGGTTAGGGTTAGGGTTAGGGTTGGAGTTAGGGTTAGGGTTGGAGTTAGGGTTAGGGTTGGAGTTAGGGTTAGTGTTGGAGTTAGGGCTGGAGTTAGGGTTGGAGTTAGGGTTAGGGTTAGGGTTGGAGTTAGGGTTAGGGTTGGAGTTAGGGTTGGAGTTAGGGTTGGAGTTAGGGTTAGGGTTAGGGTTAGGGTTGGAGGTAGGGTTAGGGTTGGAGTTAGGGTTGGAGTTAGGGTTGGAGTTAGGGTTAGGGTTATGGTTAGGGTTGGAGTTAGGGTGGAGTTAGGGTTAAGGTTAGTTTTGGAGTTAGGGTTAGCATTAGCATTCGGGTTAGCATTAGCATTCGGGTTAGCATTAGCATTCGGATTAGCATTAGGGTAGGAGTTAGGGTTAGCATTAGGGTTAGTGTTGGAGTTAGGGTTAGCATTAGCATCAAGTTAGCATTAGCATTCGGGTTAGCATTAGCATTCGGATTAGCATTAGGGTAGGAGTTAGGGTTAGCATTAGCATCAAGGTTAGCATTAGGGTTAGCATTAGCATTAGGGTTAGCATTAGCATTAGGGTTGGAGTTAGGGTTAAGGTTTGGGTTAGGGTAAATCAATGGACAGTGTGGAGGGACTCGCCTCCTGAAGGAGTCAGTAAAGGCCACCTCAGGAGCCTTTTCTGGGCCCCCCAGTCAGGCTGGAGAACCTTCAAACAGCCCAAAATGAGCAAGATCTTTGCTGCCATCTCACCCTGCTGCACCTCAGTGCTCCACCTGAGCTGAGGGGCAGCTGGGAGAAGGTTCCCTGAGCCTCCCTGCTGAAGTAAACAGGAGGGTTAGGGTTAGGGTTAGGGTTGGAGTTAGGGTTAGGGTTGGAGTTAGGGTTAGGGTTAGGGTTGGAGTTAGGGTTAGGGTTGGAGTTAGGGTTAGGGTTAGGGTTGGAGTCAGGGTTAGGGTTGGAGTTAGGGTTGGAGTTAGGGTTAGGGTGGGAGTTAGGGTTAGGGTTATGGTTGAAGTTAGGGTTAGGGTTGGAGTTAGGGTTGGAGTTAGGGTTAGGGTTAGGGTTGGAGTTAGGGTTAGGGTTGGAGTTAGGGTTAGGTTTAGGGTTGGAGTTAGGGTTAGGGTGGGAGTTAGGGTTGGAGTTAGGGTTAGGGTTAGGGTTAGAGTTAGGGTTGGAGTTAGGGTTCGGGTTAGGGTTAGGGTTGGAGTTAGGGTTAGGGTTGGAGTTAGGGTTGGAGTTAGGGTTAGGGTTAGGGTTGGAGTTAGGGTGGAGTTAGGGTTAAGGTTAGTTTTGGAGTTAGGGTTAGCATTAGCATCAAGTTAGCATTAGCATTCGGGTTAGCATTAGCATTCGGGTTAGCATTAGCATTCGGATTAGCATTAGGGTAGGAGTTAGGGTTAGCATTAGGGTTAGTGTTGGAGTTAGGGTTAGCATTAGCATCAAGTTAGCATTAGCATTCGGGTTAGCATTAGCATTCGGATTAGCATTAGGGTTGGAGTTAGGGTAAATCAATGGACAATGTGGAGGGACTCGCCTCCTGAAGGAGTCAGTAAAGGCCACCTCAGGAGCCTTTTCTGGGCCCCCCAGTCAGGCTGGAGAACCTTCAAACAGCCCAAAATGAGCAAAATCTTTGCTGCCATCTCACCCTGCTGCACCTCAGTGCTCCACCTGAGCTGAGGGGCAGCTGGGAGAAGGTTCCCTGAGCCTCCCTGCTGAAGTAAACAGGAGGGTTAGGGTTAGGGTTAGGGTTAGGGTTGGAGTTAGGGTTAGGGTTAGGGTTACGGTTGGAGTTAGGGTTAGGGTTGGAGTTAGGGTTGGAGTTAGGGTTAGCGTTGGAGTTAGGGTTAGGGTTGGAGTTAGGGTTAGGGTTGGAGTTAGGGTTGGAGTTAGGGTTAGGGTTAGGGTTAGGGTTGGAGTTAGGGTTAGGGTTAGGGTTGGAGTTAGGGTGGAGTTAGGGTTAAGGTTAGTTTTGGAGTTAGGGTTAGCATTAGCATCAAGTTAGCATTAGCATTCGGGTTAGCATTAGCATTTTGATTAGCATTAGCATTCGGGTTAGCATTAGCATTCGGATTAGCATTAGGGTAGGAGTTAGGGTTAGCATTAGGGTTAGTGTTGGAGTTAGGGTTAGCATTAGCATCAAGTTAGCATTAGCATTCGGGTTAGCATTAGCATTCGGATTAGCATTAGGGTTGGAGTTAGGGTAAATCAATGGACAATGTGGAGGGACTCGCCTCCTGAAGGAGTCAGTAAAGGCCACCTCAGGAGCCTTTTCTGGGCCCCCCAGTCAGGCTGGAGAACCTTCAAACAGCCCAAAATGAGCAAAATCTTTGCTGCCATCTCACCCTGCTGCACCTCAGTGCTCCACCTGAGCTGAGGGGCAGCTGGGAGAAGGTTCCCTGAGCCTCCCTGCTGAAGTAAACAGGAGGGTTAGGGTTAGGGTTAGGGTTGGAGTTAGGGTTAGGGTTAGGGTTAGGGTTGGAGTTAGGGTTAGGGTTGGAGTTAGGGTTGGAGTTAAGGTTAGGGTTAGGGTTAGGGTTGGAGTTAGGGTTAGGGTTGGAGTTAGGGTTGGAGTTAGGGTTGGAGTTAGGGTTAGGGTTAGGGTTAGGGTTGGAGTTAGGGTTAGGGTTGGAGTTAGGGTTAGGGTTAGGGTTGGAGTTAGGGTTAGCGTTGGAGTTAGGGTTAGGGTTGGAGTTAGGGTTGGAGTTAGGGTTGGAGTTAGGGTTAGGGTTAGGGTTGGAGTTAGGGTTAGGGTTGGAGTTAGGGCTGGAGTTAGGGTTGGAGTTAGGGTTAGGGTTAGGGTTGGAGTTAGGGTTGGAGTTAGGGTTAGGGTTAGGGTTAGGGTTAGGGTTGGAGTTAGGGTTAGGGTTGGAGTTAGGGTTAGGGTTGGAGTTAGGGTTGGAGTTAGGGTTAGCGTTGGAGTTAGGGTTAGGGTTAGGGTTGGAGTTAGGGTTAGGGTTGGAGTTAGGGTTGGAGTTAGGGTTGGAGTTAGGGTTAGGGTTAGGGTTAGGGTTGGAGGTAGGGTTAGGGTTGGAGTTAGGGTTGGAGTTAGGGTTGGAGTTAGGGTTAGGGTTATGGTTAGGGTTGGAGTTAGGGTGGAGTTAGGGTTAAGGTTAGTTTTGGAGTTAGGGTTAGCATTAGCATCAAGTTAGCATTAGCATTCGGGTTAGCATTAGCATTCGGATTAGCATTAGGGTAGGAGTTAGGGTTAGCATTAGGGTTAGTGTTGGAGTTAGGGTTAGCATTAGCATCAAGTTAGCATTAGCATTCGGGTTAGCATTAGCATTCGGGTTAGCATTAGGGTAGGAGTTAGGGTTAGCATTAGCATCAAGGTTAGCATTAGGGTTAGCATTAGCATTAGGGTTAGCATTAGCATTAGGGTTGGAGTTAGGGTTAAGGTTTGGGTTAGGGTAAATCAATGGACAGTGTGGAGGGACTCGCCTCCTGAAGGAGTCAGTAAAGGCCACCTCAGGAGCCTTTTCTGGGCCCCCCAGTCAGGCTGGAGAACCTTCAAACAGCCCAAAATGAGCAAGATCTTTGCTGCCATCTCACCCTGCTGCACCTCAGTGCTCCACCTGAGCTGAGGGGCAGCTGGGAGAAGGTTCCCTGAGCCTCCCTGCTGAAGTAAACAGGAGGGTTAGGGTTAGGGTTAGGGTTGGAGTTAGGGTTAGGGTTAAGGTTAGGCTTGGAGTTAGGGTTAAGGTTAGGTTTGGAGTTAGGGTTAGGGTGGGAGTTAGGGTTAAGGTTATGGTTGAAGTTAGGGTTAGGGTTGGAGTTAGGGTTGGAGTTAGGGTTAGGGTGGGAGTTAGGGTTAGGGTTATGGTTGAAGTTAGGGTTAGGGTTGGAGTTAGGGTTAGGTTTAGGGTTGGAGTTAGGGTTAGGGTGGGAGTTAGGGTTGGAGTTAGGGTTAGGGTTAGGGTTGGAGTTAGGGTTAGGGTTGGAGTTAGGGTTAGGTTTAGGGTTGGAGTTAGGGTTAGGGTGGGAGTTAGGTTTGGAGTTAGGGTTAGGGTTAGGGTTGGAGTTAGGGTTAGCGTAGGAGTTAGGGTTGGAGTTAGGGTTAGGGTTAGGGTTGGAGTTAGGGTTAGGTTTAGGGTTGGAGTTAGGGTTAGGTTTAGGGTTGGAGTTAGGGTTAGGGTGGGAGTTAGGGTTGGAGTTAGGGTTAGGGTTAGGGTTAGAGTTAGGGTTAGGGTTGGAGTTAGGGTTAGGTTTAGGGTTGGAGTTAGGGTTAGGGTGGGAGTTAGGGTTGGAGTTAGGGTTAGGGTTAGGGTTAGCATTAGCATTCGGGTTAGCATTAGCATTTTGATTAGCATTAGCATTCGGATTAGCATTAGGGTAGGAGTTAGGGTTAGCATTAGGGTTAGTGTTGGAGTTAGGGTTAGCATTAGCATCAAGTTAGCATTAGCATTCGGGTTAGCATTAGCATTCGGATTAGCATTAGGGTTGGAGTTAGGGTAAATCAATGGACAATGTGGAGGGACTCGCCTCCTGAAGGAGTCAGTAAAGGCCACCTCAGGAGCCTTTTCTGGGCCCCCCAGTCAGGCTGGAGAACCTTCAAACAGCCCAAAATGAGCAAGATCTTTGCTGCCATCTCACCCTGCTGCACCTCAGTGCTCCACCTGAGCTGAGGGGCAGCTGGGAGAAGGTTCCCTGAGCCTCCCTGCTGAAGTAAACAGGAGGGTTAGGGTTAGGGTTAGGGTTGGAGTTAGGGTTAGGGTTAGGGTTAGGGTTGGAGTTAGGGTTAGGGTTGGAGTTAGGGTTAGGGTTGGAGTTAGGGTTGGAGTTAGGGTTGGAGGTAGGGTTAGGGTTGGAGTTAGGGTTGGAGTTAGGGTTGGAGTTAGGGTTAGGGTTATGGTTAGGGTTGGAGTTAGGGTGGAGTTAGGGTTAAGGTTAGTTTTGGAGTTAGGGTTAGCATTAGCATCAAGTTAGCATTAGCATTCGGGTTAGCATTAGCATTCGGATTAGCATTAGGGTAGGAGTTAGGGTTAGCATTAGGGTTAGTGTTGGAGTTAGGGTTAGCATTAGCATCAAGTTAGCATTAGCATTCGGGTTAGCATTAGCATTCGGATTAGCATTAGGGTAGGAGTTAGGGTTAGCATTAGCATCAAGGTTAGCATTAGGGTTAGCATTAGCATTAGGGTTAGCATTAGCATTAGGGTTGGAGTTAGGGTTAAGGTTTGGGTTAGGGTAAATCAATGGACAGTGTGGAGGGACTCGCCTCCTGAAGGAGTCAGTAAAGGCCACCTCAGGAGCCTTTTCTGGGCCCCCCAGTCAGGCTGGAGAACCTTCAAACAGCCCAAAATGAGCAAGATCTTTGCTGCCATCTCACCCTGCTGCACCTCAGTGCTCCACCTGAGCTGAGGGGCAGCTGGGAGAAGGTTCCCTGAGCCTCCCTGCTGAAGTAAACAGGAGGGTTAGGGTTAGGGTTAGGGTTGGAGTTAGGGTTAGGGTTGGAGTTAGGGTTAGGGTTAGGGTTGGAGTTAGGGTTAGGGTTGGAGTTAGGGTTAGGGTTAGGGTTGGAGTCAGGGTTAGGGTTGGAGTTAGGGTTGGAGTTAGGGTTAGGGTGGGAGTTAGGGTTAGGGTTATGGTTGAAGTTAGGGTTAGGGTTGGAGTTAGGGTTGGAGTTAGGGTTAGGGTTGGAGTTAGGGTTGGAGTTAGGGTTAGGGTTAGGGTTAGGGTTGGAGTTAGGGTTAGGGTTGGAGTTAGGGTTAGGGTTAGGGTTGGAGTTAGGGTTAGGGTTGGAGTTAGGGTTAGGGTTGGAGTTAGGGTTGGAGTTAGGGTTAGGGTGGGAGTTAGGGTTAGGGTTAGGGTTAGGGTTGGAGTTAGGGTTAGCGTTGGAGTTAGGGTTAGGGTTGGAGTTAGGGTTGGAGTTAGGGTTGGAGTTAGGGTTAGCGTTGGAGTTAGGGTTAGGGTTAGGGTTAGGGTTGGAGTTAGGGTTAGGGTTGGAGTTAGGGTTGGAGTTAGGGTTAGGGTTGGAGTTAGGGTTGGAGTTAGGGTTGGAGTTAGGGTTAGGGTTAGGGTTAGGGTTGGAGTTAGGGTGGAGTTAGGGTTAAGGTTAGTTTTGGAGTTAGGGTTAGCATTAGCATCAAGTTAGCATTAGCATTCGGGTTAGCATTAGCATTCGGATTAGCATTAGCATTCGGATTAGCATTAGCATTCGGGTAGGAGTTAGGGTTAGCATTAGGGTTAGTGTTGGAGTTAGGGTTAGCATTAGCATTCGGGTTAGCATTAGCATTCGGGTTAGCATTAGGGTAGGAGTTAGGGTTAGCATTAGCATCAAGGTTAGCATTAGGGTTAGCATTAGCATTAGGGTTAGCATTAGCATTAGGGTTGGAGTTAGGGTTAAGGTTTGGGTTAGGGTAAATCAATGGACAGTGTGGAGGGACTCGCCTCCTGAAGGAGTCAGTAAAGGCCACCTCAGGAGCCTTTTCTGGGCCCCCCAGTCAGGCTGGAGAACCTTCAAACAGCCCAAAATGAGCAAGATCTTTGCTGCCATCTCACCCTGCTGCACCTCAGTGCTCCACCTGAGCTGAGGGGCAGCTGGGAGAAGGTTCCCTGAGCCTCCCTGCTGAAGTAAACAGGAGGGTTAGGGTTAGGGTTAGGGTTGGAGTTAGGGTTAGGGTTAAGGTTAGGCTTGGAGTTAGGGTTAAGGTTAGGTTTGGAGTTAGGGTTAGGGTGGGAGTTAGGGTTAAGGTTATGGTTGAAGTTAGGGTTAGGGTTGGAGTTAGGGTTGGAGTTAGGGTTAGGGTGGGAGTTAGGGTTAGGGTTATGGTTGAAGTTAGGGTTAGCGTAGGAGTTAGGGTTGGAGTTAGGGTTAGGGTTAGGGTTGGAGTTAGGGTTAGGGTTGGAGTTAGGGTTAGGTTTAGGGTTGGAGTTAGGGTTGGAGTTAGGGTTCGGGTTAGGGTTAGGGTTGGAGTTAGGGTTAGGGTTGGAGTTAGGGTTGGAGTTAGGGTTAGGGTTAGGGTTGGAGTTAGGGTGGAGTTAGGGTTAAGGTTAGTTTTGGAGTTAGGGTTAGCATTAGCATCAAGTTAGCATTAGCATTCGGGTTAGCATTAGCATTCGGGTTAGCATTAGCATTCGGATTAGCATTAGGGTAGGAGTTAGGGTTAGCATTAGGGTTAGTGTTGGAGTTAGGGTTAGCATTAGCATCAAGTTAGCATTAGCATTCGGGTTAGCATTAGCATTCGGATTAGCATTAGGGTTGGAGTTAGGGTAAATCAATGGACAATGTGGAGGGACTCGCCTCCTGAAGGAGTCAGTAAAGGCCACCTCAGGAGCCTTTTCTGGGCCCCCCAGTCAGGCTGGAGAACCTTCAAACAGCCCAAAATGAGCAAAATCTTTGCTGCCATCTCACCCTGCTGCACCTCAGTGCTCCACCTGAGCTGAGGGGCAGCTGGGAGAAGGTTCCCTGAGCCTCCCTGCTGAAGTAAACAGGAGGGTTAGGGTTAGGGTTAGGGTTAGGGTTGGAGTTAGGGTTAGGGTTAGGGTTACGGTTGGAGTTAGGGTTAGGGTTGGAGTTAGGGTTGGAGTTAGGGTTAGCGTTGGAGTTAGGGTTAGGGTTGGAGTTAGGGTTAGGGTTGGAGTTAGGGTTGGAGTTAGGGTTAGGGTTAGGGTTAGGGTTGGAGTTAGGGTTAGGGTTAGGGTTGGAGTTAGGGTGGAGTTAGGGTTAAGGTTAGTTTTGGAGTTAGGGTTAGCATTAGCATCAAGTTAGCATTAGCATTCGGGTTAGCATTAGCATTTTGATTAGCATTAGCATTCGGGTTAGCATTAGCATTCGGATTAGCATTAGGGTAGGAGTTAGGGTTAGCATTAGGGTTAGTGTTGGAGTTAGGGTTAGCATTAGCATCAAGTTAGCATTAGCATTCGGGTTAGCATTAGCATTCGGATTAGCATTAGGGTTGGAGTTAGGGTAAATCAATGGACAATGTGGAGGGACTCGCCTCCTGAAGGAGTCAGTAAAGGCCACCTCAGGAGCCTTTTCTGGGCCCCCCAGTCAGGCTGGAGAACCTTCAAACAGCCCAAAATGAGCAAAATCTTTGCTGCCATCTCACCCTGCTGCACCTCAGTGCTCCACCTGAGCTGAGGGGCAGCTGGGAGAAGGTTCCCTGAGCCTCCCTGCTGAAGTAAACAGGAGGGTTAGGGTTAGGGTTAGGGTTGGAGTTAGGGTTAGGGTTAGGGTTAGGGTTGGAGTTAGGGTTAGGGTTGGAGTTAGGGTTGGAGTTAAGGTTAGGGTTAGGGTTAGGGTTGGAGTTAGGGTTAGGGTTGGAGTTAGGGTTAGGGTTAGGGTTAGGGTTAGGGTTGGAGTTAGGGTTGGAGTTAGGGTTAGGGTTAGGGTTAGGGTTGGAGTTAGGGTTAGGGTTGGAGTTAGGGTTAGGGTTAGGGTTGGAGTTAGGGTTAGCGTTGGAGTTAGGGTTAGGGTTGGAGTTAGGGTTGGAGTTAGGGTTGGAGTTAGGGTTAGGGTTAGGGTTGGAGTTAGGGTTAGGGTTGGAGTTAGGGCTGGAGTTAGGGTTGGAGTTAGGGTTAGGGTTGGAGTTAGGGTTGGAGTTAGGGTTAGGGTTAGGGTTAGGGTTAGGGTTGGAGTTAGGGTTAGGGTTGGAGTTAGGGTTAGGGTTGGAGTTAGGGTTGGAGTTAGGGTTAGCGTTGGAGTTAGGGTTAGGGTTAGGGTTGGAGTTAGGGTTAGGGTTGGAGTTAGGGTTGGAGTTAGGGTTGGAGTTAGGGTTAGGGTTAGGGTTAGGGTTGGAGGTAGGGTTAGGGTTGGAGTTAGGGTTGGAGTTAGGGTTGGAGTTAGGGTTAGGGTTATGGTTAGGGTTGGAGTTAGGGTGGAGTTAGGGTAAAGGTTAGTTTTGGAGTTAGGGTTAGCATTAGCATCAAGTTAGCATTAGCATTCGGGTTAGCATTAGCATTCGGATTAGCATTAGGGTAGGAGTTAGGGTTAGCATTAGGGTTAGTGTTGGAGTTAGGGTTAGCATTAGCATCAAGTTAGCATTAGCATTCGGGTTAGCATTAGCATTCGGATTAGCATTAGGGTAGGAGTTAGGGTTAGCATTAGCATCAAGGTTAGCATTAGGGTTAGCATTAGCATTAGGGTTAGCATTAGCATTAGGGTTGGAGTTAGGGTTAAGGTTTGGGTTAGGGTAAATCAATGGACAGTGTGGAGGGACTCGCCTCCTGAAGGAGTCAGTAAAGGCCACCTCAGGAGCCTTTTCTGGGCCCCCCAGTCAGGCTGGAGAACCTTCAAACAGCCCAAAATGAGCAAGATCTTTGCTGCCATCTCACCCTGCTGCACCTCAGTGCTCCACCTGAGCTGAGGGGCAGCTGGGAGAAGGTTCCCTGAGCCTCCCTGCTGAAGTAAACAGGAGGGTTAGGGTTAGGGTTAGGGTTGGAGTTAGGGTTAGGGTTGGAGTTAGGGTTAGGGTTAGGGTTGGAGTTAGGGTTAGGGTTGGAGTTAGGGTTAGGGTTAGGGTTGGAGTCAGGGTTAGGGTTGGAGTTAGGGTTGGAGTTAGGGTTAGGGTGGGAGTTAGGGTTAGGGTTATGGTTGAAGTTAGGGTTAGGGTTGGAGTTAGGGTTGGAGTTAGGGTTAGGGTTAGGGTTGGAGTTAGGGTTAGGGTTGGAGTTAGGGTTAGGTTTAGGGTTGGAGTTAGGGTTAGGGTGGGAGTTAGGGTTGGAGTTAGGGTTAGGGTTAGGGTTAGAGTTAGGGTTAGGGTGGGAGTTAGGGTTGGAGTTAGGGTTAGGGTTAGGGTTAGAGTTAGGGTTGGAGTTAGGGTTCGGGTTAGGGTTAGGGTTGGAGTTAGGGTTAGGGTTGGAGTTAGGGTTGGAGTTAGGGTTAGGGTTAGGGTTGGAGTTAGGGTGGAGTTAGGGTTAAGGTTAGTTTTGGAGTTAGGGTTAGCATTAGCATCAAGTTAGCATTAGCATTCGGGTTAGCATTAGCATTCGGGTTAGCATTAGCATTCGGATTAGCATTAGGGTAGGAGTTAGGGTTAGCATTAGGGTTAGTGTTGGAGTTAGGGTTAGCATTAGCATCAAGTTAGCATTAGCATTCGGGTTAGCATTAGCATTCGGATTAGCATTAGGGTTGGAGTTAGGGTAAATCAATGGACAATGTGGAGGGACTCGCCTCCTGAAGGAGTCAGTAAAGGCCACCTCAGGAGCCTTTTCTGGGCCCCCCAGTCAGGCTGGAGAACCTTCAAACAGCCCAAAATGAGCAAAATCTTTGCTGCCATCTCACCCTGCTGCAC
>JAPVLW010000042.1:417500-422500 GCA_027382335.1 Takifugu ocellatus
GGTTAGGGTTAGGGTTAGGGTTAGGGTTAGGGTTAGGGTTAGGGTTAGGGTTAGGGTTAGGGTTAGGGTTAGGGTTAGGGTTAGGGTTAGGGTTAGGGTTAGGGTTAGGGTTAGGGTTAGGGTTAGGGTTAGGGTTAGGGTTAGGGTTAGGGTTAGGGTTAGGGTTAGGGTTAGGGTTAGGGTTAGGGTTAGGGTTAGGGTTAGGGTTAGGGTTAGGGTTAGGGTTAGGGTTAGGGTTAGGGTTAGGGTTAGGGTTAGGGTTAGGGTTAGGGTTAGGGTTAGGGTTAGGGTTAGGGTTAGGGTTAGGGTTAGGGTTAGGGTTAGGGTTAGGGTTAGGGTTAGGGTTAGGGTTAGGGTTAGGGTTAGGGTTAGGGTTAGGGTTAGGGTTAGGGTTAGGGTTAGGGTTAGGGTTAGGGTTAGGGTTAGGGTTAGGGTTAGGGTTAGGGTTAGGGTTAGGGTTAGGGTTAGGGTTAGGGTTAGGGTTAGGGTTAGGGTTAGGGTTAGGGTTAGGGTTAGGGTTAGGGTTAGGGTTAGGGTTAGGGTTAGGGTTAGGGTTAGGGTTAGGGTTAGGGTTAGGGTTAGGGTTAGGGTTAGGGTTAGGGTTAGGGTTAGGGTTAGGGTTAGGGTTAGGGTTAGGGTTAGGGTTAGGGTTAGGGTTAGGGTTAGGGTTAGGGTTAGGGTTAGGGTTAGGGTTAGGGTTAGGGTTAGGGTTAGGGTTAGGGTTAGGGTTAGGGTTAGGGTTAGGGTTAGGGTTAGGGTTAGGGTTAGGGTTAGGGTTAGGGTTAGGGTTAGGGTTAGGGTTAGGGTTAGGGTTAGGGTTAGGGTTAGGGTTAGGGTTAGGGTTAGGGTTAGGGTTAGGGTTAGGGTTAGGGTTAGGGTTAGGGTTAGGGTTAGGGTTAGGGTTAGGGTTAGGGTTAGGGTTAGGGTTAGGGTTAGGGTTAGGGTTAGGGTTAGGGTTAGGGTTAGGGTTAGGGTTAGGGTTAGGGTTAGGGTTAGGGTTAGGGTTAGGGTTAGGGTTAGGGTTAGGGTTAGGGTTAGGGTTAGGGTTAGGGTTAGGGTTAGGGTTAGGGTTAGGGTTAGGGTTAGGGTTAGGGTTAGGGTTAGGGTTAGGGTTAGGGTTAGGGTTAGGGTTAGGGTTAGGGTTAGGGTTAGGGTTAGGGTTAGGGTTAGGGTTAGGGTTAGGGTTAGGGTTAGGGTTAGGGTTAGGGTTAGGGTTAGGGTTAGGGTTAGGGTTAGGGTTAGGGTTAGGGTTAGGGTTAGGGTTAGGGTTAGGGTTAGGGTTAGGGTTAGGGTTAGGGTTAGGGTTAGGGTTAGGGTTAGGGTTAGGGTTAGGGTTAGGGTTAGGGTTAGGGTTAGGGTTAGGGTTAGGGTTAGGGTTAGGGTTAGGGTTAGGGTTAGGGTTAGGGTTAGGGTTAGGGTTAGGGTTAGGGTTAGGGTTAGGGTTAGGGTTAGGGTTAGGGTTAGGGTTAGGGTTAGGGTTAGGGTTAGGGTTAGGGTTAGGGTTAGGGTTAGGGTTAGGGTTAGGGTTAGGGTTAGGGTTAGGGTTAGGGTTAGGGTTAGGGTTAGGGTTAGGGTTAGGGTTAGGGTTAGGGTTAGGGTTAGGGTTAGGGTTAGGGTTAGGGTTAGGGTTAGGGTTAGGGTTAGGGTTAGGGTTAGGGTTAGGGTTAGGGTTAGGGTTAGGGTTAGGGTTAGGGTTAGGGTTAGGGTTAGGGTTAGGGTTAGGGTTAGGGTTAGGGTTAGGGTTAGGGTTAGGGTTAGGGTTAGGGTTAGGGTTAGGGTTAGGGTTAGGGTTAGGGTTAGGGTTAGGGTTAGGGTTAGGGTTAGGGTTAGGGTTAGGGTTAGGGTTAGGGTTAGGGTTAGGGTTAGGGTTAGGGTTAGGGTTAGGGTTAGGGTTAGGGTTAGGGTTAGGGTTAGGGTTAGGGTTAGGGTTAGGGTTAGGGTTAGGGTTAGGGTTAGGGTTAGGGTTAGGGTTAGGGTTAGGGTTAGGGTTAGGGTTAGGGTTAGGGTTAGGGTTAGGGTTAGGGTTAGGGTTAGGGTTAGGGTTAGGGTTAGGGTTAGGGTTAGGGTTAGGGTTAGGGTTAGGGTTAGGGTTAGGGTTAGGGTTAGGGTTAGGGTTAGGGTTAGGGTTAGGGTTAGGGTTAGGGTTAGGGTTAGGGTTAGGGTTAGGGTTAGGGTTAGGGTTAGGGTTAGGGTTAGGGTTAGGGTTAGGGTTAGGGTTAGGGTTAGGGTTAGGGTTAGGGTTAGGGTTAGGGTTAGGGTTAGGGTTAGGGTTAGGGTTAGGGTTAGGGTTAGGGTTAGGGTTAGGGTTAGGGTTAGGGTTAGGGTTAGGGTTAGGGTTAGGGTTAGGGTTAGGGTTAGGGTTAGGGTTAGGGTTAGGGTTAGGGTTAGGGTTAGGGTTAGGGTTAGGGTTAGGGTTAGGGTTAGGGTTAGGGTTAGGGTTAGGGTTAGGGTTAGGGTTAGGGTTAGGGTTAGGGTTAGGGTTAGGGTTAGGGTTAGGGTTAGGGTTAGGGTTAGGGTTAGGGTTAGGGTTAGGGTTAGGGTTAGGGTTAGGGTTAGGGTTAGGGTTAGGGTTAGGGTTAGGGTTAGGGTTAGGGTTAGGGTTAGGGTTAGGGTTAGGGTTAGGGTTAGGGTTAGGGTTAGGGTTAGGGTTAGGGTTAGGGTTAGGGTTAGGGTTAGGGTTAGGGTTAGGGTTAGGGTTAGGGTTAGGGTTAGGGTTAGGGTTAGGGTTAGGGTTAGGGTTAGGGTTAGGGTTAGGGTTAGGGTTAGGGTTAGGGTTAGGGTTAGGGTTAGGGTTAGGGTTAGGGTTAGGGTTAGGGTTAGGGTTAGGGTTAGGGTTAGGGTTAGGGTTAGGGTTAGGGTTAGGGTTAGGGTTAGGGTTAGGGTTAGGGTTAGGGTTAGGGTTAGGGTTAGGGTTAGGGTTAGGGTTAGGGTTAGGGTTAGGGTTAGGGTTAGGGTTAGGGTTAGGGTTAGGGTTAGGGTTAGGGTTAGGGTTAGGGTTAGGGTTAGGGTTAGGGTTAGGGTTAGGGTTAGGGTTAGGGTTAGGGTTAGGGTTAGGGTTAGGGTTAGGGTTAGGGTTAGGGTTAGGGTTAGGGTTAGGGTTAGGGTTAGGGTTAGGGTTAGGGTTAGGGTTAGGGTTAGGGTTAGGGTTAGGGTTAGGGTTAGGGTTAGGGTTAGGGTTAGGGTTAGGGTTAGGGTTAGGGTTAGGGTTAGGGTTAGGGTTAGGGTTAGGGTTAGGGTTAGGGTTAGGGTTAGGGTTAGGGTTAGGGTTAGGGTTAGGGTTAGGGTTAGGGTTAGGGTTAGGGTTAGGGTTAGGGTTAGGGTTAGGGTTAGGGTTAGGGTTAGGGTTAGGGTTAGGGTTAGGGTTAGGGTTAGGGTTAGGGTTAGGGTTAGGGTTAGGGTTAGGGTTAGGGTTAGGGTTAGGGTTAGGGTTAGGGTTAGGGTTAGGGTTAGGGTTAGGGTTAGGGTTAGGGTTAGGGTTAGGGTTAGGGTTAGGGTTAGGGTTAGGGTTAGGGTTAGGGTTAGGGTTAGGGTTAGGGTTAGGGTTAGGGTTAGGGTTAGGGTTAGGGTTAGGGTTAGGGTTAGGGTTAGGGTTAGGGTTAGGGTTAGGGTTAGGGTTAGGGTTAGGGTTAGGGTTAGGGTTAGGGTTAGGGTTAGGGTTAGGGTTAGGGTTAGGGTTAGGGTTAGGGTTAGGGTTAGGGTTAGGGTTAGGGTTAGGGTTAGGGTTAGGGTTAGGGTTAGGGTTAGGGTTAGGGTTAGGGTTAGGGTTAGGGTTAGGGTTAGGGTTAGGGTTAGGGTTAGGGTTAGGGTTAGGGTTAGGGTTAGGGTTAGGGTTAGGGTTAGGGTTAGGGTTAGGGTTAGGGTTAGGGTTAGGGTTAGGGTTAGGGTTAGGGTTAGGGTTAGGGTTAGGGTTAGGGTTAGGGTTAGGGTTAGGGTTAGGGTTAGGGTTAGGGTTAGGGTTAGGGTTAGGGTTAGGGTTAGGGTTAGGGTTAGGGTTAGGGTTAGGGTTAGGGTTAGGGTTAGGGTTAGGGTTAGGGTTAGGGTTAGGGTTAGGGTTAGGGTTAGGGTTAGGGTTAGGGTTAGGGTTAGGGTTAGGGTTAGGGTTAGGGTTAGGGTTAGGGTTAGGGTTAGGGTTAGGGTTAGGGTTAGGGTTAGGGTTAGGGTTAGGGTTAGGGTTAGGGTTAGGGTTAGGGTTAGGGTTAGGGTTAGGGTTAGGGTTAGGGTTAGGGTTAGGGTTAGGGTTAGGGTTAGGGTTAGGGTTAGGGTTAGGGTTAGGGTTAGGGTTAGGGTTAGGGTTAGGGTTAGGGTTAGGGTTAGGGTTAGGGTTAGGGTTAGGGTTAGGGTTAGGGTTAGGGTTAGGGTTAGGGTTAGGGTTAGGGTTAGGGTTAGGGTTAGGGTTAGGGTTAGGGTTAGGGTTAGGGTTAGGGTTAGGGTTAGGGTTAGGGTTAGGGTTAGGGTTAGGGTTAGGGTTAGGGTTAGGGTTAGGGTTAGGGTTAGGGTTAGGGTTAGGGTTAGGGTTAGGGTTAGGGTTAGGGTTAGGGTTAGGGTTAGGGTTAGGGTTAGGGTTAGGGTTAGGGTTAGGGTTAGGGTTAGGGTTAGGGTTAGGGTTAGGGTTAGGGTTAGGGTTAGGGTTAGGGTTAGGGTTAGGGTTAGGGTTAGGGTTAGGGTTAGGGTTAGGGTTAGGGTTAGGGTTAGGGTTAGGGTTAGGGTTAGGGTTAGGGTTAGGGTTAGGGTTAGGGTTAGGGTTAGGGTTAGGGTTAGGGTTAGGGTTAGGGTTAGGGTTAGGGTTAGGGTTAGGGTTAGGGTTAGGGTTAGGGTTAGGGTTAGGGTTAGGGTTAGGGTTAGGGTTAGGGTTAGGGTTAGGGTTAGGGTTAGGGTTAGGGTTAGGGTTAGGGTTAGGGTTAGGGTTAGGGTTAGGGTTAGGGTTAGGGTTAGGGTTAGGGTTAGGGTTAGGGTTAGGGTTAGGGTTAGGGTTAGGGTTAGGGTTAGGGTTAGGGTTAGGG
>JAPVLW010000043.1:0-217796 GCA_027382335.1 Takifugu ocellatus
GGGAAACCATCATTTTTGGTCAGGAGACACAAGTTTCTCAAAACAGATGTGAATGCAACATGATCACCTGAAAACTCATGCTGCGGTCACATTATGACGTTTTTGAAGTGTTCTCCTGGGGAAACCATCACTTTTGTTCAGGAGACACATTTTTTTCAAAACAAAGGTGAATACAACATGATCACCTGAAAACTCATGCTGCGGTCACATTATGACGTTTTTGACGTCTTCTCGTGGGGAAACCATCACCTTTGGTCTGGAGACACAAGTTTCTCAAAACAGATGTGAATGCAACATGATCATCTGAAAACTCATGCTGCGCTCACATTATGACGTTTTTGACGTGTTCTCGAGGGGAAACCATCACTTTTGTTCAGGAGAAACATTTTTTCAAAACAAAGGTGAATACAACATGATCACCTGAAAACTCATGCTGCGGTCACATTATGACGTTTCTGACGTTTTCTCGTGGGGAAACCATCACTTTTGGTCAGGAGATACAAGTTTCTCAAAACAGAGGTAAATGCAACATGATCACCTGAAAACTCATGCTGCGGTCACATTATGACGTTTCTGACGTTTTCTCGTGGGGAAACCATCACTTTTGGTCAGGAGATACAAGTTTCTCAAAACAGAGGTGAATGCAACATGATCATCTGAAAACTCATGCTGCGGTCACATTATGACGTTTTTGAAGTGTTCTCCTGGGGAAACCATCACTTTTGGGAAGGAGACACATTTTTTTCAAAACAAAGGTGAATACAACATGATCACCTGAAAACTCATGCTGCGCTCACATTATGACGTTTTTGACGTCTTCTCGTGGGGAAACCATCACCTTTGGTCTGGAGACACAAGTTTCTCAAAACAGATGTGAATGCAACATGATCATCTGAAAACTCATGCTGCGCTCACATTATGACGTTTTTGACGTGTTCTCGAGGGGAAACCATCACTTTTGTTCAGGAGAAACATTTTTTCAAAACAAAGGTGAATACAACATGATCACCTGAAAACTCATGCTGCGGTCACATTATGACGTTTCTGACGTTTTCTCGTGGGGAAACCATCACTTTTGGTCAGGAGATACAAGTTTCTCAAAACAGAGGTAAATGCAACATGATCACCTGAAAACTCATGCTGCGGTCACATTATGACGTTTCTGACGTTTTCTCGTGGGGAAACCATCACTTTTGGTCAGGAGATACAAGTTTCTCAAAACAGAGGTGAATGCAACATGATCATCTGAAAACTCATGCTGCGGTCACATTATGACGTTTTTGAAGTGTTCTCCTGGGGAAACCATCACTTTTGGGAAGGAGACACATTTTTTTCAAAACAAAGGTGAATACAACATGATCACCTGAAAACTCATGCTGCGCTCACATTATGACGTTTTTGACGTGTTCTCGAGGGGAAACCATCACTTTTGTTCAAGAGACACATTTTTTTCAAAACAGAGGTGAATGCAACATGATCATCTGAAAACTCATGCTGCGCTCACATTATGACGTTTTTGACGTGTTCTCGAGGGGAAACCATCACTTTTGTTCAGGAGACACATTTTTTTCAAAACAGAGGTGAATGCAACATGATCATCTGAAAACTCATGCTGCGGTCACATTATGACGTTTCTGACGTTTTCTCGTCGGGAAACCATCACTTTTGGTCAGGAGATACAAGTTTCTCAAAACAGAGGTAAATGCAACATGATCACCTGAAAACTCATGCTGCGGTCACATTATGACGTTTTTGACGTGTTCTCGAGGGGAAACCATCACTTTTGTTCAGGAGACACATTTTTTTCAAAACAAAGGTGAATACAACATGATCACCTGAAAACTCATGCTGCGGTCACATTATGACATTTCTGACGTTTTCTCGTGGGGAAACCATCATTTTTGGTCAGGAGACACAAGTTTCTCAAAACAGATGTGAATGCAACATGATCACCTGAAAACTCATGCTGCGGTCACATTATGACGTTTTTGAAGTGTTCTCCTGGGGAAACCATCACTTTTGGGAAGGAGACACATTTTTTTCAAAACAAAGGTGACTGCAACATGATCACCTGAAAACTGATGCTGCGGTCACATTATGACGTTTCTGACGTTTTCTCGTCAGGAAACCATTACTTTTGGTCAGGAGATACAAGTTTCTCAAAACAGAGGTAAATGCAACATGATCACCTGAAAACTCATGCTGCGGTCACATTATGACGTTTTTGACGTCTTCTCGTGGGGAAACCATCACTTTTGGTCAGGAGACACAAGTTTCTCAAAACAGATGTGAATGCAACATGATCACCTGAAAACTCATGCTGCGGTCACATTATGACGTTTCTGACGTTTTCTCATGGGGAAATCATCACTTTTGGGAAGGAGATACATTTTTTTCAAAACAAAGGTGAATGCAACATGATCACCTGAAAACTGATGCTGCGGTCACATTATGACGTTTCTGACGTTTTCTCGTCGGGAAACCATTACTTTTGGTCAGGAGATACAAGTTTCTCAAAACAGAGGTAAATGCAACATGATCACCTGAAAACTCATGCTGCGGTCACATTATGACGTTTTTGACGTCTTCTCGTGGGGAAACCATCACTTTTGGTCAGGAGACACAAGTTTCTCAAAACAGATGTGAATGCAACATGATCACCTGAAAACTCATGCTGCGGTCACATTATGACGTTTCTGACGTTTTCTCATGGGGAAATCATCACTTTTGGGAAGGAGACACATTTTTTTCAAAACAAAGGTGAATGCAACATGATCACCTGAAAACTCATGCTGCGGTCACATTATGACGTTTTTGACGTCTTCTCGTGGGGAAACCATCACTTTTGGGAAGGAGACACATTTTTTTCAAAACAGAGGTGAATGCAACATGATCATCTGAAAATTCATGCTGCGGTCACATTATGACGTTTTTGAAGTGTTCTCCTGGAGAAACCATCACTTTTGGGAAGGAGATACATTTTTTTCAAAACAAAGGTGAATACAACATGATCACCTGAAAACTCATGCTGCGGTTACATTATGACGTTTTTGACGTCTTCTCGTGGGGAAACCATCACTTTTGGTCAGGAGACACAAGTTTCTCAAAACAGATGTGAATGCAACATGATCATCTGAAAACTCATGCTGCGGTCACATTATTACGTTTTTGAAGTGTTCTCCTGGGGAAACCATCACTTTTGTTCAGGAGACACATTTTTTTCAAAACAAAGGTGAATACAACATGATCACCTGAAAACTCATGCTGCGGTCACATTATGACATTTTTGACGTCTTCTCGTGGGGAAACCATCACTTTTGGTCAGGAGACACAAGTTTCTCAAAACAGAGGTGAATGCAACATGATCATCTGAAAACTCATGCTGCGGTCACATTATGACGTTTTTGAAGTGTTCTCCTGGGGAAACCATCACTTTTGGGAAGGAGATACATTTTTTTCAAAACAAAGGTGAATACAACATGATCACCTGAAAACTCATGCTGCGGTCACATTATGACGTTTTTGACGTGTTCTCGTGGGGAAACCATCACTTTTGGTCAGGAGAGACAAGTTTCTCAAAACAGAGGTAAATGCAACATGATCACCTGAAAACTCATGCTGCGGTCACATTATGACGTTTTTGAAGTGTTCTCCTGGGGAAACCATCACTTTTGTTCAGGAGACACATTTTTTTCAAAACAGAGGTGAATGCAACATGATCACCTGAAAACTCATGCTGCGGTCACATTATGACGTTTTTGACGTCTTCTCGTGGGGAAACCATCACCTTTGGTCAGGAGACACAAGTTTCTCAAAACAGATGTGAATGCAACATGATCATCTGAAAACTCATGCTGCGCTCACATTATGACGTTTTTGACGTGTTCTCGAGGGGAAACCATCACTTTTGTTCAGGAGAAACATTTTTTCAAAACAAAGGTGAATACAACATGATCACCTGAAAACTCATGCTGCGGTCACATTATGACGTTTCTGACGTTTTCTCGTGGGGAAACCATCACTTTTGGTCAGGAGATACAAGTTTCTCAAAACAGAGGTAAATGCAACATGATCACCTGAAAACTCATGCTGCGGTCACATTATGACGTTTCTGACGTTTTCTCGTGGGGAAACCATCACTTTTGGTCAGGAGATACAAGTTTCTCAAAACAGAGGTGAATGCAACATGATCATCTGAAAACTCATGCTGCGGTCACATTATGACGTTTTTGAAGTGTTCTCCTGGGGAAACCATCACTTTTGGGAAGGAGACACATTTTTTTCAAAACAAAGGTGAATACAACATGATCACCTGAAAACTCATGCTGCGCTCACATTATGACGTTTTTGACGTGTTCTCGAGGGGAAACCATCACTTTTGTTCAAGAGACACATTTTTTTCAAAACAGAGGTGAATGCAACATGATCATCTGAAAACTCATGCTGCGCTCACATTATGACGTTTTTGACGTGTTCTCGAGGGGAAACCATCACTTTTGTTCAGGAGACACATTTTTTTCAAAACAGAGGTGAATGCAACATGATCATCTGAAAACTCATGCTGCGGTCACATTATGACGTTTCTGACGTTTTCTCGTCGGGAAACCATCACTTTTGGTCAGGAGATACAAGTTTCTCAAAACAGAGGTAAATGCAACATGATCACCTGAAAACTCATGCTGCGGTCACATTATGATGTTTTTGACGTCTTCTCGTGGGGAAACCATCACTTTTGGTCAGGAGACACATGTTTCTCAAAACAGATGTGAATGCAACATGATCATCTGAAAACTCATGCTGCGCTCACATTATGACGTTTTTGACGTGTTCTCGAGGGGAAACCATCACTTTTGTTCAGGAGACACATTTTTTTCAAAACAAAGGTGAATACAACATGATCACCTGAAAACTCATGCTGCGGTCACATTATGACATTTCTGACGTTTTCTCGTGGGGAAACCATCATTTTTGGTCAGGAGACACAAGTTTCTCAAAACAGATGTGAATGCAACATGATCACCTGAAAACTCATGCTGCGGTCACATTATGACGTTTTTGAAGTGTTCTCCTGGGGAAACCATCACTTTTGTTCAGGAGACACATTTTTTTCAAAACAAAGGTGAATACAACATGATCACCTGAAAACTCATGCTGCGGTCACATTATGACGTTTTTGACGTCTTCTCGTGGGGAAACCATCACCTTTGGTCTGGAGACACAAGTTTCTCAAAACAGATGTGAATGCAACATGATCATCTGAAAACTCATGCTGCGCTCACATTATGACGTTTTTGACGTGTTCTCGAGGGGAAACCATCACTTTTGTTCAGGAGAAACATTTTTTCAAAACAAAGGTGAATACAACATGATCACCTGAAAACTCATGCTGCGGTCACATTATGACGTTTCTGACGTTTTCTCGTGGGGAAACCATCACTTTTGGTCAGGAGATACAAGTTTCTCAAAACAGAGGTAAATGCAACATGATCACCTGAAAACTCATGCTGCGGTCACATTATGACGTTTCTGACGTTTTCTCGTGGGGAAACCATCACTTTTGGTCAGGAGATACAAGTTTCTCAAAACAGAGGTGAATGCAACATGATCATCTGAAAACTCATGCTGCGGTCACATTATGACGTTTTTGAAGTGTTCTCCTGGGGAAACCATCACTTTTGGGAAGGAGACACATTTTTTTCAAAACAAAGGTGAATACAACATGATCACCTGAAAACTCATGCTGCGCTCACATTATGACGTTTTTGACGTGTTCTCGAGGGGAAACCATCACTTTTGTTCAAGAGACACATTTTTTTCAAAACAGAGGTGAATGCAACATGATCATCTGAAAACTCATGCTGCGCTCACATTATGACGTTTTTGACGTGTTCTCGAGGGGAAACCATCACTTTTGTTCAGGAGACACATTTTTTTCAAAACAGAGGTGAATGCAACATGATCATCTGAAAACTCATGCTGCGGTCACATTATGACGTTTCTGACGTTTTCTCGTCGGGAAACCATCACTTTTGGTCAGGAGATACAAGTTTCTCAAAACAGAGGTAAATGCAACATGATCACCTGAAAACTCATGCTGCGGTCACATTATGACGTTTTTGACGTGTTCTCGAGGGGAAACCATCACTTTTGTTCAGGAGACACATTTTTTTCAAAACAAAGGTGAATACAACATGATCACCTGAAAACTCATGCTGCGGTCACATTATGACATTTCTGACGTTTTCTCGTGGGGAAACCATCATTTTTGGTCAGGAGACACAAGTTTCTCAAAACAGATGTGAATGCAACATGATCACCTGAAAACTCATGCTGCGGTCACATTATGACGTTTTTGAAGTGTTCTCCTGGGGAAACCATCACTTTTGGGAAGGAGACACATTTTTTTCAAAACAAAGGTGACTGCAACATGATCACCTGAAAACTGATGCTGCGGTCACATTATGACGTTTCTGACGTTTTCTCGTCAGGAAACCATTACTTTTGGTCAGGAGATACAAGTTTCTCAAAACAGAGGTAAATGCAACATGATCACCTGAAAACTCATGCTGCGGTCACATTATGACGTTTTTGACGTCTTCTCGTGGGGAAACCATCACTTTTGGTCAGGAGACACAAGTTTCTCAAAACAGATGTGAATGCAACATGATCACCTGAAAACTCATGCTGCGGTCACATTATGACGTTTCTGACGTTTTCTCATGGGGAAATCATCACTTTTGGGAAGGAGATACATTTTTTTCAAAACAAAGGTGAATGCAACATGATCACCTGAAAACTGATGCTGCGGTCACATTATGACGTTTCTGACGTTTTCTCGTCGGGAAACCATTACTTTTGGTCAGGAGATACAAGTTTCTCAAAACAGAGGTAAATGCAACATGATCACCTGAAAACTCATGCTGCGGTCACATTATGACGTTTTTGACGTCTTCTCGTGGGGAAACCATCACTTTTGGTCAGGAGACACAAGTTTCTCAAAACAGATGTGAATGCAACATGATCACCTGAAAACTCATGCTGCGGTCACATTATGACGTTTCTGACGTTTTCTCATGGGGAAATCATCACTTTTGGGAAGGAGACACATTTTTTTCAAAACAAAGGTGAATGCAACATGATCACCTGAAAACTCATGCTGCGGTCACATTATGACGTTTTTGACGTCTTCTCGTGGGGAAACCATCACTTTTGGGAAGGAGACACATTTTTTTCAAAACAGAGGTGAATGCAACATGATCATCTGAAAATTCATGCTGCGGTCACATTATGACGTTTTTGAAGTGTTCTCCTGGAGAAACCATCACTTTTGGGAAGGAGATACATTTTTTTCAAAACAAAGGTGAATACAACATGATCACCTGAAAACTCATGCTGCGGTTACATTATGACGTTTTTGACGTCTTCTCGTGGGGAAACCATCACTTTTGGTCAGGAGACACAAGTTTCTCAAAACAGATGTGAATGCAACATGATCATCTGAAAACTCATGCTGCGGTCACATTATTACGTTTTTGAAGTGTTCTCCTGGGGAAACCATCACTTTTGTTCAGGAGACACATTTTTTTCAAAACAAAGGTGAATACAACATGATCACCTGAAAACTCATGCTGCGGTCACATTATGACATTTTTGACGTCTTCTCGTGGGGAAACCATCACTTTTGGTCAGGAGACACAAGTTTCTCAAAACAGAGGTGAATGCAACATGATCATCTGAAAACTCATGCTGCGGTCACATTATGACGTTTTTGACGTGTTCTCGAGGGGAAACCATCACTTTTGTTCAGGAGAAACATTTTTTCAAAACAAAGGTGAATACAACATGATCACCTGAAAACTCATGCTGCGGTCACATTATGACGTTTCTGACGTTTTCTCGTGGGGAAACCATCACTTTTGGTCAGGAGATACAAGTTTCTCAAAACAGAGGTAAA
This sequence comes from Takifugu ocellatus, assembly GCA_027382335.1. Lineage (NCBI taxonomy): Eukaryota > Metazoa > Chordata > Actinopteri > Tetraodontiformes > Tetraodontidae > Takifugu > Takifugu ocellatus. Next base: position 7,955 of record JAPVLW010000043.1, read on the forward strand.
TGCAACATGATCACCTGAAAACTCATGCTGCGGTCACATTATGACGTTTCTGACGTTTTCTCGTCGGGAAACCATCACTTTTGGTCAGGAGATACAAGTTTCTCAAAACAGAGGTGAATGCAACATGATCATCTGAAAACTCATGCTGCGGTCACATTATGACATTTTTGAAGTGTTCTCCTGGGGAAACCATCACTTTTGGGAAGGAGACACATTTTTTTCAAAACAAAGGTGAATACAACATGATCACCTGAAAACTCATGCTGCGCTCACATTATGACGTTTTTGACGTGTTCTCGAGGGGAAACCATCACTTTTGTTCAAGAGACACATTTGTTTCAAAACAGAGGTGAATGCAACATGATCATCTGAAAACTCATGCTGCGCTCACATTATGACGTTTTTGACGTGTTCTCGAGGGGAAACCATCACTTTTGTTCAGGAGACACATTTTTTTCAAAACAGAGGTGAATGCAACATGATCATCTGAAAACTCATGCTGCGGTCACATTATGACGTTTCTGACGTTTTCTCGTCGGGAAACCATCACTTTTGGTCAGGAGATACAAGTTTCTCAAAACAGAGGTAAATGCAACATGATCACCTGAAAACTCATGCTGCGGTCACATTATGACGTTTTTGACGTCTTCTCGTGGGGAAACCATCACTTTTGGTCAGGAGACACAAGTTTCTCAAAACAGATGTGAATGCAACATGATCATCTGAAAACTCATGCTGCGCTCACATTATGACGTTTTTGACGTGTTCTCGAGGGGAAACCATCACTTTTGTTCAGGAGACACATTTTTTTCAAAACAAAGGTGAATACAACATGATCACCTGAATACTCATGCTGCGGTCACATTATGACATTTCTGACGTTTTCTCGTGGGGAAACCATCATTTTTGGTCAGGAGACACAAGTTTCTCAAAACAGATGTGAATGCAACATGATCACCTGAAAACTCATGCTGCGGTCACATTATGACGTTTTTGAAGTGTTCTCCTGGGGAAACCATCACTTTTGGGAAGGAGACACATTTTTTTCAAAACAGAGGTGAATGCAACATGATCATCTGAAAACTCATGCTGCGGTCACATTATGACGTTTCTGACGTTTTCTCATCGGGAAACCATCACTTTTGGTCAGGAGATACAAGTTTCTCAAAACAGAGGTAAATGCAACATGATCACCTGAAAACTCATGCTGCGGTCACATTATGACGTTTTTGACGTCTTCTCGTGGGGAAACCATCACTTTTGGTCAGGAGACACATGTTTCTCAAAACAGATGTGAATGCAACATGATCATCTGAAAACTCATGCTGCGCTCACATTATGACGTTTTTGACGTGTTCTCGAGGGGAAACCATCACTTTTGTTCAGGAGACACATGTTTCTCAAAACAAAGGTGAATACAACATGATCACCTGAAAACTCATGCTGCGCTCACATTATGACGTTTTTGACGTGTTCTCGAGGGGAAACCATCACTTTTGTTCAGGAGACACATTTTTTTCAAAACAGAGGTGAATGCAACATGATCATCTGAAAACTCATGCTGCGGTCACATTATGACGTTTCTGACGTTTTCTCATCGGGAAACCATCACTTTTGGTCAGGAGATACAAGTTTCTCAAAACAGAGGTAAATGCAACATGATCACCTGAAAACTCATGCTGCGGTCACATTATGACGTTTTTGACGTCTTCTCGTGGGGAAACCATCACTTTTGGTCAGGAGACACATGTTTCTCAAAACAGATGTGAATGCAACATGATCATCTGAAAACTCATGCTGCGCTCACATTATGACGTTTTTGACGTGTTCTCGAGGGGAAACCATCACTTTTGTTCAGGAGACACATTTTTTTCAAAACAAAGGTGAATACAACATGATCACCTGAAAACTCATGCTGCGGTCACATTATGACATTTCTGACGTTTTCTCGTGGGGAAACCATCATTTTTGGTCAGGAGACACAAGTTTCTCAAAACAGATGTGAATGCAACATGATCACCTGAAAACTCATGCTGCGGTCACATTATGACGTTTTTGAAGTGTTCTCCTGGGGAAACCATCACTTTTGTTCAGGAGACGCATTTTTTTCAAAACAAAGGTGAATACAACATGATCACCTGAAAACTCATGCTGCGGTCACATTATGACGTTTTTGACGTCTTCTCGTGGGGAAACCATCACCTTTGGTCTGGAGACACAAGTTTCTCAAAACAGATGTGAATGCAACATGATCATCTGAAAACTCATGCTGCGCTCACATTATGACGTTTTTGACGTGTTCTCGAGGGGAAACCATCACTTTTGTTCAGGAGAAACATTTTTTCAAAACAAAGGTGAATACAACATGATCACCTGAAAACTCATGCTGCGGTCACATTATGACGTTTCTGACGTTTTCTCGTGGGGAAACCATCACTTTTGGTCAGGAGATACAAGTTTCTCAAAACAGAGGTAAATGCAACATGATCACCTGAAAACTCATGCTGCGGTCACATTATGACGTTTCTGACGTTTTCTCGTGGGGAAACCATCACTTTTGGTCAGGAGATACAAGTTTCTCAAAACAGAGGTGAATGCAACATGATCATCTGAAAACTCATGCTGCGGTCACATTATGACGTTTTTGAAGTGTTCTCCTGGGGAAACCATCACTTTTGGGAAGGAGACACATTTTTTTCAAAACAAAGGTGAATACAACATGATCACCTGAAAACTCATGCTGCGCTCACATTATGACGTTTTTGACGTGTTCTCGAGGGGAAACCATCACTTTTGTTCAAGAGACACATTTTTTTCAAAACAGAGGTGAATGCAACATGATCATCTGAAAACTCATGCTGCGCTCACATTATGACGTTTTTGACGTGTTCTCGAGGGGAAACCATCACTTTTGTTCAGGAGACACATTTTTTTCAAAACAGAGGTGAATGCAACATGATCATCTGAAAACTCATGCTGCGGTCACATTATGACGTTTCTGACGTTTTCTCGTCGGGAAACCATCACTTTTGGTCAGGAGATACAAGTTTCTCAAAACAGAGGTAAATGCAACATGATCACCTGAAAACTCATGCTGCGGTCACATTATGACGTTTTTGACGTCTTCTCGTGGGGAAACCATCACTTTTGGTCAGGAGACACATGTTTCTCAAAACAGATGTGAATGCAACATGATCATCTGAAAACTCATGCTGCGCTCACATTATGACGTTTTTGACGTGTTCTCGAGGGGAAACCATCACTTTTGTTCAGGAGACACATTTTTTTCAAAACAAAGGTGAATACAACATGATCACCTGAAAACTCATGCTGCGGTCACATTATGACATTTCTGACGTTTTCTCGTGGGGAAACCATCATTTTTGGTCAGGAGACACAAGTTTCTCAAAACAGATGTGAATGCAACATGATCACCTGAAAACTCATGCTGCGGTCACATTATGACGTTTTTGAAGTGTTCTCCTGGGGAAACCATCACTTTTGTTCAGGAGACACATTTTTTTCAAAACAAAGGTGAATACAACATGATCACCTGAAAACTCATGCTGCGGTCACATTATGACGTTTTTGACGTCTTCTCGTGGGGAAACCATCACCTTTGGTCTGGAGACACAAGTTTCTCAAAACAGATGTGAATGCAACATGATCATCTGAAAACTCATGCTGCGCTCACATTATGACGTTTTTGACGTGTTCTCGAGGGGAAACCATCACTTTTGTTCAGGAGAAACATTTTTTCAAAACAAAGGTGAATACAACATGATCACCTGAAAACTCATGCTGCGGTCACATTATGACGTTTCTGACGTTTTCTCGTGGGGAAACCATCACTTTTGGTCAGGAGATACAAGTTTCTCAAAACAGAGGTAAATGCAACATGATCACCTGAAAACTCATGCTGCGGTCACATTATGACGTTTCTGACGTTTTCTCGTGGGGAAACCATCACTTTTGGTCAGGAGATACAAGTTTCTCAAAACAGAGGTGAATGCAACATGATCATCTGAAAACTCATGCTGCGGTCACATTATGACATTTTTGAAGTGTTCTCCTGGGGAAACCATCACTTTTGGGAAGGAGACACATTTTTTTCAAAACAAAGGTGAATACAACATGATCACCTGAAAACTCATGCTGCGCTCACATTATGACGTTTTTGACGTGTTCTCGAGGGGAAACCATCACTTTTGTTCAAGAGACACATTTGTTTCAAAACAGAGGTGAATGCAACATGATCATCTGAAAACTCATGCTGCGCTCACATTATGACGTTTTTGACGTGTTCTCGAGGGGAAACCATCACTTTTGTTCAGGAGACACATTTTTTTCAAAACAGAGGTGAATGCAACATGATCATCTGAAAACTCATGCTGCGGTCACATTATGACGTTTCTGACGTTTTCTCGTCGGGAAACCATCACTTTTGGTCAGGAGATACAAGTTTCTCAAAACAGAGGTAAATGCAACATGATCACCTGAAAACTCATGCTGCGGTCACATTATGACGTTTTTGACGTCTTCTCGTGGGGAAACCATCACTTTTGGTCAGGAGACACAAGTTTCTCAAAACAGATGTGAATGCAACATGATCATCTGAAAACTCATGCTGCGCTCACATTATGACGTTTTTGACGTGTTCTCGAGGGGAAACCATCACTTTTGTTCAGGAGACACATTTTTTTCAAAACAAAGGTGAATACAACATGATCACCTGAATACTCATGCTGCGGTCACATTATGACATTTCTGACGTTTTCTCGTGGGGAAACCATCATTTTTGGTCAGGAGACACAAGTTTCTCAAAACAGATGTGAATGCAACATGATCACCTGAAAACTCATGCTGCGGTCACATTATGACGTTTTTGAAGTGTTCTCCTGGGGAAACCATCACTTTTGGGAAGGAGACACATTTTTTTCAAAACAGAGGTGAATGCAACATGATCATCTGAAAACTCATGCTGCGGTCACATTATGACGTTTCTGACGTTTTCTCATCGGGAAACCATCACTTTTGGTCAGGAGATACAAGTTTCTCAAAACAGAGGTAAATGCAACATGATCACCTGAAAACTCATGCTGCGGTCACATTATGACGTTTTTGACGTCTTCTCGTGGGGAAACCATCACTTTTGGTCAGGAGACACATGTTTCTCAAAACAGATGTGAATGCAACATGATCATCTGAAAACTCATGCTGCGCTCACATTATGACGTTTTTGACGTGTTCTCGAGGGGAAACCATCACTTTTGTTCAGGAGACACATGTTTCTCAAAACAAAGGTGAATACAACATGATCACCTGAAAACTCATGCTGCGCTCACATTATGACGTTTTTGACGTGTTCTCGAGGGGAAACCATCACTTTTGTTCAGGAGACACATTTTTTTCAAAACAGAGGTGAATGCAACATGATCATCTGAAAACTCATGCTGCGGTCACATTATGACGTTTCTGACGTTTTCTCATCGGGAAACCATCACTTTTGGTCAGGAGATACAAGTTTCTCAAAACAGAGGTAAATGCAACATGATCACCTGAAAACTCATGCTGCGGTCACATTATGACGTTTTTGACGTCTTCTCGTGGGGAAACCATCACTTTTGGTCAGGAGACACATGTTTCTCAAAACAGATGTGAATGCAACATGATCATCTGAAAACTCATGCTGCGCTCACATTATGACGTTTTTGACGTGTTCTCGAGGGGAAACCATCACTTTTGTTCAGGAGACACATTTTTTTCAAAACAAAGGTGAATACAACATGATCACCTGAAAACTCATGCTGCGGTCACATTATGACATTTCTGACGTTTTCTCGTGGGGAAACCATCATTTTTGGTCAGGAGACACAAGTTTCTCAAAACAGATGTGAATGCAACATGATCACCTGAAAACTCATGCTGCGGTCACATTATGACGTTTTTGAAGTGTTCTCCTGGGGAAACCATCACTTTTGTTCAGGAGACACATTTTTTTCAAAACAAAGGTGAATACAACATGATCACCTGAAAACTCATGCTGCGGTCACATTATGACGTTTTTGACGTCTTCTCGTGGGGAAACCATCACCTTTGGTCTGGAGACACAAGTTTCTCAAAACAGATGTGAATGCAACATGATCATCTGAAAACTCATGCTGCGCTCACATTATGACGTTTTTGACGTGTTCTCGAGGGGAAACCATCACTTTTGTTCAGGAGAAACATTTTTTCAAAACAAAGGTGAATACAACATGATCACCTGAAAACTCATGCTGCGGTCACATTATGACGTTTCTGACGTTTTCTCGTGGGGAAACCATCACTTTTGGTCAGGAGATACAAGTTTCTCAAAACAGAGGTAAATGCAACATGATCACCTGAAAACTCATGCTGCGGTCACATTATGACGTTTCTGACGTTTTCTCGTGGGGAAACCATCACTTTTGGTCAGGAGATACAAGTTTCTCAAAACAGAGGTGAATGCAACATGATCATCTGAAAACTCATGCTGCGGTCACATTATGACGTTTTTGAAGTGTTCTCCTGGGGAAACCATCACTTTTGGGAAGGAGACACATTTTTTTCAAAACAAAGGTGAATACAACATGATCACCTGAAAACTCATGCTGCGCTCACATTATGACGTTTTTGACGTGTTCTCGAGGGGAAACCATCACTTTTGTTCAAGAGACACATTTTTTTCAAAACAGAGGTGAATGCAACATGATCATCTGAAAACTCATGCTGCGCTCACATTATGACGTTTTTGACGTGTTCTCGAGGGGAAACCATCACTTTTGTTCAGGAGACACATTTTTTTCAAAACAGAGGTGAATGCAACATGATCATCTGAAAACTCATGCTGCGGTCACATTATGACGTTTCTGACGTTTTCTCGTCGGGAAACCATCACTTTTGGTCAGGAGATACAAGTTTCTCAAAACAGAGGTAAATGCAACATGATCACCTGAAAACTCATGCTGCGGTCACATTATGACGTTTTTGACGTGTTCTCGAGGGGAAACCATCACTTTTGTTCAGGAGACACATTTTTTTCAAAACAAAGGTGAATACAACATGATCACCTGAAAACTCATGCTGCGGTCACATTATGACATTTCTGACGTTTTCTCGTGGGGAAACCATCATTTTTGGTCAGGAGACACAAGTTTCTCAAAACAGATGTGAATGCAACATGATCACCTGAAAACTCATGCTGCGGTCACATTATGACGTTTTTGAAGTGTTCTCCTGGGGAAACCATCACTTTTGGGAAGGAGACACATTTTTTTCAAAACAAAGGTGACTGCAACATGATCACCTGAAAACTGATGCTGCGGTCACATTATGACGTTTCTGACGTTTTCTCGTCAGGAAACCATTACTTTTGGTCAGGAGATACAAGTTTCTCAAAACAGAGGTAAATGCAACATGATCACCTGAAAACTCATGCTGCGGTCACATTATGACGTTTTTGACGTCTTCTCGTGGGGAAACCATCACTTTTGGTCAGGAGACACAAGTTTCTCAAAACAGATGTGAATGCAACATGATCACCTGAAAACTCATGCTGCGGTCACATTATGACGTTTCTGACGTTTTCTCATGGGGAAATCATCACTTTTGGGAAGGAGATACATTTTTTTCAAAACAAAGGTGAATGCAACATGATCACCTGAAAACTGATGCTGCGGTCACATTATGACGTTTCTGACGTTTTCTCGTCGGGAAACCATTACTTTTGGTCAGGAGATACAAGTTTCTCAAAACAGAGGTAAATGCAACATGATCACCTGAAAACTCATGCTGCGGTCACATTATGACGTTTTTGACGTCTTCTCGTGGGGAAACCATCACTTTTGGTCAGGAGACACAAGTTTCTCAAAACAGATGTGAATGCAACATGATCACCTGAAAACTCATGCTGCGGTCACATTATGACGTTTCTGACGTTTTCTCATGGGGAAATCATCACTTTTGGGAAGGAGACACATTTTTTTCAAAACAAAGGTGAATGCAACATGATCACCTGAAAACTCATGCTGCGGTCACATTATGACGTTTTTGACGTCTTCTCGTGGGGAAACCATCACTTTTGGGAAGGAGACACATTTTTTTCAAAACAGAGGTGAATGCAACATGATCATCTGAAAATTCATGCTGCGGTCACATTATGACGTTTTTGAAGTGTTCTCCTGGAGAAACCATCACTTTTGGGAAGGAGATACATTTTTTTCAAAACAAAGGTGAATACAACATGATCACCTGAAAACTCATGCTGCGGTTACATTATGACGTTTTTGACGTCTTCTCGTGGGGAAACCATCACTTTTGGTCAGGAGACACAAGTTTCTCAAAACAGATGTGAATGCAACATGATCATCTGAAAACTCATGCTGCGGTCACATTATTACGTTTTTGAAGTGTTCTCCTGGGGAAACCATCACTTTTGTTCAGGAGACACATTTTTTTCAAAACAAAGGTGAATACAACATGATCACCTGAAAACTCATGCTGCGGTCACATTATGACATTTTTGACGTCTTCTCGTGGGGAAACCATCACTTTTGGTCAGGAGACACAAGTTTCTCAAAACAGAGGTGAATGCAACATGATCATCTGAAAACTCATGCTGCGGTCACATTATGACGTTTTTGAAGTGTTCTCCTGGGGAAACCATCACTTTTGGGAAGGAGATACATTTTTTTCAAAACAAAGGTGAATACAACATGATCACCTGAAAACTCATGCTGCGGTCACATTATGACGTTTTTGACGTGTTCTCGTGGGGAAACCATCACTTTTGGTCAGGAGAGACAAGTTTCTCAAAACAGAGGTAAATGCAACATGATCACCTGAAAACTCATGCTGCGGTCACATTATGACGTTTTTGAAGTGTTCTCCTGGGGAAACCATCACTTTTGTTCAGGAGACACATTTTTTTCAAAACAGAGGTGAATGCAACATGATCACCTGAAAACTCATGCTGCGGTCACATTATGACGTTTTTGACGTCTTCTCGTGGGGAAACCATCACTTTTGGTCAGGAGACACAAGTTTCTCAAAACAGATGTGAATGCAACATGATCACCTGAAAACTCATGCTGCGGTCACATTATGACGTTTCTGACGTTTTCTCATGGGGAAATCATCACTTTTGGTCAGGAGATACAAGTTTCTCAAAACAGAGGTTAATGCAACATGATCACCTGAAAACTCATGCTGCGGTTACATTATGACGTTTTTGACGTTTTCTCGTGGGGAAACCATCACTTTTGGTCAGGAGACACATTTTTTTCAAAACAAAGGTGAATACAACATGATCACCTGAAAACTCATGCTGCGGTCACATTATGACGTTTCTGACGTTTTCTCGTGGGGAAACCATCACTTTTGGTCAGGAGATACAAGTTTCTCAAAACAGAGGTAAATGCAACATGATCACCTGAAAACTCATGCTGCGGTTACATTATGACGTTTTTGACGTCTTCTCGTGGGGAAACCATCACTTTTGGTCAGGAGACACAAGTTTCTCAAAACAGAGGTGAATGCAACATGATCATCTGAAAACTCATGCTGCGGTCACATTATGACGTTTTTGAAGTGTTCTCCTGGGGAAACCATCACTTTTGGGAAGGAGACACATTTTTTTCAAAACAAAGGTGAATACAACATGATCACCTGAAAACTCATGCTGCGCTCACATTATGACGTTTTTGACGTGTTCTCGAGGGGAAACCATCACTTTTGTTCAGGAGACACATTTTTTTCAAAACAGAGGTGAATGCAACATGATCATCTGAAAACTCATGCTGCGCTCACATTATGACGTTTTTGACGTGTTCTCGAGGGGAAACCATCACTTTTGTTCAGGAGACACATTTTTTTCAAAACAGAGGTGAATGCAACATGATCATCTGAAAACTCATGCTGCGGTCACATTATGACGTTTCTGACGTTTTCTCGTCGGGAAACCATCACTTTTGGTCAGGAGATACAAGTTTCTCAAAACAGAGGTAAATGCAACATGATCACCTGAAAACTCATGCTGCGGTCACATTATGACGTTTTTGACGTCTTCTCGTGGGGAAACCATCACTTTTGGTCAGGAGACACATGTTTCTCAAAACAGATGTGAATGCAACATGATCATCTGAAAACTCATGCTGCGCTCACATTATGACGTTTTTGACGTGTTCTCGAGGGGAAACCATCACTTTTGTTCAGGAGACACATTTTTTTCAAAACAGAGGTGGATGCAACATGATCATCTGAAAACTCATGCTGCGGTCACATTATGACGTTTCTGACGTTTTCTCGTCGGGAAACCATCACTTTTGGTCAGGAGATACAAGTTTCTCAAAACAGAGGTAAATGCAACATGATCACCTGAAAACTCATGCTGCGGTCACATTATGACGTTTTTGACGTCTTCTCGTGGGGAAACCATCACTTTTGGTCAGGAGACACATGTTTCTCAAAACAGATGTGAATGCAACATGATCATCTGAAAACTCATGCTGCGCTCACATTATGACGTTTTTGACGGGTTCTCGAGGGGAAACCATCACTTTTGTTCAGGAGACACATTTTTTTCAAAACAAAGGTGAATACAACATGATCACCTGAAAACTCATGCTGCGGTCACATTATGACATTTCTGACGTTTTCTCGTGGGGAAACCATCATTTTTGGTCAGGAGACACAAGTTTCTCAAAACAGATGTGAATGCAACATGATCACCTGAAAACTCATGCTGCGGTCACATTATGACGTTTTTGAAGTGTTCTCCTGGGGAAACCATCACTTTTGTTCAGGAGACACATTTTTTTCAAAACAAAGGTGAATACAACATGATCACCTGAAAACTCATGCTGCGGTCACATTATGACGTTTTTGACGTCTTCTCGTGGGGAAACCATCACCTTTGGTCTGGAGACACAAGTTTCTCAAAACAGATGTGAATGCAACATGATCATCTGAAAACTCATGCTGCGCTCACATTATGACGTTTTTGACGTGTTCTCGAGGGGAAACCATCACTTTTGTTCAGGAGAAACATTTTTTCAAAACAAAGGTGAATACAACATGATCACCTGAAAACTCATGCTGCGGTCACATTATGACGTTTCTGACGTTTTCTCGTGGGGAAACCATCACTTTTGGTCAGGAGATACAAGTTTCTCAAAACAGAGGTAAATGCAACATGATCACCTGAAAACTCATGCTGCGGTCACATTATGACGTTTCTGACGTTTTCTCATGGGGAAACCATCACTTTTGGTCAGGAGATACAAGTTTCTCAAAACAGAGGTGAATGCAACATGATCATCTGAAAACTCATGCTGCGGTCACATTATGACATTTTTGAAGTGTTCTCCTGGGGAAACCATCACTTTTGGGAAGGAGACACATTTTTTTCAAAACAAAGGTGAATACAACATGATCACCTGAAAACTCATGCTGCGCTCACATTATGACGTTTTTGACGTGTTCTCGAGGGGAAACCATCACTTTTGTTCAAGAGACACATTTGTTTCAAAACAGAGGTGAATGCAACATGATCATCTGAAAACTCATGCTGCGCTCACATTATGACGTTTTTGACGTGTTCTCGAGGGGAAACCATCACTTTTGTTCAGGAGACACATTTTTTTCAAAACAGAGGTGAATGCAACATGATCATCTGAAAACTCATGCTGCGGTCACATTATGACGTTTCTGACGTTTTCTCGTCGGGAAACCATCACTTTTGGTCAGGAGATACAAGTTTCTCAAAACAGAGGTAAATGCAACATGATCACCTGAAAACTCATGCTGCGGTCACATTATGACGTTTTTGACGTCTTCTCGTGGGGAAACCATCACTTTTGGTCAGGAGACACAAGTTTCTCAAAACAGATGTGAATGCAACATGATCATCTGAAAACTCATGCTGCGCTCACATTATGACGTTTTTGACGTGTTCTCGAGGGGAAACCATCACTTTTGTTCAGGAGACACATTTTTTTCAAAACAAAGGTGAATACAACATGATCACCTGAATACTCATGCTGCGGTCACATTATGACATTTCTGACGTTTTCTCGTGGGGAAACCATCATTTTTGGTCAGGAGACACAAGTTTCTCAAAACAGATGTGAATGCAACATGATCACCTGAAAACTCATGCTGCGGTCACATTATGACGTTTTTGAAGTGTTCTCCTGGGGAAACCATCACTTTTGGGAAGGAGACACATTTTTTTCAAAACAGAGGTGAATGCAACATGATCATCTGAAAACTCATGCTGCGGTCACATTATGACGTTTCTGACGTTTTCTCATCGGGAAACCATCACTTTTGGTCAGGAGATACAAGTTTCTCAAAACAGAGGTAAATGCAACATGATCACCTGAAAACTCATGCTGCGGTCACATTATGACGTTTTTGACGTCTTCTCGTGGGGAAACCATCACTTTTGGTCAGGAGACACATGTTTCTCAAAACAGATGTGAATGCAACATGATCATCTGAAAACTCATGCTGCGCTCACATTATGACGTTTTTGACGTGTTCTCGAGGGGAAACCATCACTTTTGTTCAGGAGACACATGTTTCTCAAAACAAAGGTGAATACAACATGATCACCTGAAAACTCATGCTGCGCTCACATTATGACGTTTTTGACGTGTTCTCGAGGGGAAACCATCACTTTTGTTCAGGAGACACATTTTTTTCAAAACAGAGGTGAATGCAACATGATCATCTGAAAACTCATGCTGCGGTCACATTATGACGTTTCTGACGTTTTCTCATCGGGAAACCATCACTTTTGGTCAGGAGATACAAGTTTCTCAAAACAGAGGTAAATGCAACATGATCACCTGAAAACTCATGCTGCGGTCACATTATGACGTTTTTGACGTCTTCTCGTGGGGAAACCATCACTTTTGGTCAGGAGACACATGTTTCTCAAAACAGATGTGAATGCAACATGATCATCTGAAAACTCATGCTGCGCTCACATTATGACGTTTTTGACGTGTTCTCGAGGGGAAACCATCACTTTTGTTCAGGAGACACATTTTTTTCAAAACAAAGGTGAATACAACATGATCACCTGAAAACTCATGCTGCGGTCACATTATGACATTTCTGACGTTTTCTCGTGGGGAAACCATCATTTTTGGTCAGGAGACACAAGTTTCTCAAAACAGATGTGAATGCAACATGATCACCTGAAAACTCATGCTGCGGTCACATTATGACGTTTTTGAAGTGTTCTCCTGGGGAAACCATCACTTTTGTTCAGGAGACACATTTTTTTCAAAACAAAGGTGAATACAACATGATCACCTGAAAACTCATGCTGCGGTCACATTATGACGTTTTTGACGTCTTCTCGTGGGGAAACCATCACCTTTGGTCTGGAGACACAAGTTTCTCAAAACAGATGTGAATGCAACATGATCATCTGAAAACTCATGCTGCGCTCACATTATGACGTTTTTGACGTGTTCTCGAGGGGAAACCATCACTTTTGTTCAGGAGAAACATTTTTTCAAAACAAAGGTGAATACAACATGATCACCTGAAAACTCATGCTGCGGTCACATTATGACGTTTCTGACGTTTTCTCGTGGGGAAACCATCACTTTTGGTCAGGAGATACAAGTTTCTCAAAACAGAGGTAAATGCAACATGATCACCTGAAAACTCATGCTGCGGTCACATTATGACGTTTCTGACGTTTTCTCGTGGGGAAACCATCACTTTTGGTCAGGAGATACAAGTTTCTCAAAACAGAGGTGAATGCAACATGATCATCTGAAAACTCATGCTGCGGTCACATTATGACGTTTTTGAAGTGTTCTCCTGGGGAAACCATCACTTTTGGAAAGGAGACACATTTTTTTCAAAACAAAGGTGAATACAACATGATCACCTGAAAACTCATGCTGCGCTCACATTATGACGTTTTTGACGTGTTCTCGAGGGGAAACCATCACTTTTGTTCAAGAGACACATTTTTTTCAAAACAGAGGTGAATGCAACATGATCATCTGAAAACTCATGCTGCGCTCACATTATGACGTTTTTGACGTGTTCTCGAGGGGAAACCATCACTTTTGTTCAGGAGACACATTTTTTTCAAAACAGAGGTGAATGCAACATGATCATCTGAAAACTCATGCTGCGGTCACATTATGACGTTTCTGACGTTTTCTCGTCGGGAAACCATCACTTTTGGTCAGGAGATACAAGTTTCTCAAAACAGAGGTAAATGCAACATGATCACCTGAAAACTCATGCTGCGGTCACATTATGACGTTTTTGACGTCTTCTCGTGGGGAAACCATCACTTTTGGTCAGGAGACACATGTTTCTCAAAACAGATGTGAATGCAACATGATCATCTGAAAACTCATGCTGCGCTCACATTATGACGTTTTTGACGTGTTCTCGAGGGGAAACCATCACTTTTGTTCAGGAGACACATTTTTTTCAAAACAAAGGTGAATACAACATGATCACCTGAAAACTCATGCTGCGGTCACATTATGACGTTTTTGACGTCTTCTCGTGGGGAAACCATCACCTTTGGTCTGGAGACACAAGTTTCTCAAAACAGATGTGAATGCAACATGATCATCTGAAAACTCATGCTGCGCTCACATTATGACGTTTTTGACGTGTTCTCGAGGGGAAACCATCACTTTTGTTCAGGAGAAACATTTTTTCAAAACAAAGGTGAATACAACATGATCACCTGAAAACTCATGCTGCGGTCACATTATGACGTTTCTGACGTTTTCTCGTGGGGAAACCATCACTTTTGGTCAGGAGATACAAGTTTCTCAAAACAGAGGTAAATGCAACATGATCACCTGAAAACTCATGCTGCGGTCACATTATGACGTTTCTGACGTTTTCTCGTGGGGAAACCATCACTTTTGGTCAGGAGATACAAGTTTCTCAAAACAGAGGTGAATGCAACATGATCATCTGAAAACTCATGCTGCGGTCACATTATGACGTTTTTGAAGTGTTCTCCTGGGGAAACCATCACTTTTGGGAAGGAGACACATTTTTTTCAAAACAAAGGTGAATACAACATGATCACCTGAAAACTCATGCTGCGCTCACATTATGACGTTTTTGACGTGTTCTCGAGGGGAAACCATCACTTTTGTTCAAGAGACACATTTTTTTCAAAACAGAGGTGAATGCAACATGATCATCTGAAAACTCATGCTGCGCTCACATTATGACGTTTTTGACGTGTTCTCGAGGGGAAACCATCACTTTTGTTCAGGAGACACATTTTTTTCAAAACAGAGGTGAATGCAACATGATCATCTGAAAACTCATGCTGCGGTCACATTATGACGTTTCTGACGTTTTCTCGTGGGGAAACCATCATTTTTGGTCAGGAGACACAAGTTTCTCAAAACAGATGTGAATGCAACATGATCACCTGAAAACTCATGCTGCGGTCACATTATGACGTTTTTGAAGTGTTCTCCTGGGGAAACCATCACTTTTGTTCAGGAGACACATTTTTTTCAAAACAAAGGTGAATACAACATGATCACCTGAAAACTCATGCTGCGGTCACATTATGACGTTTTTGACGTCTTCTCGTGGGGAAACCATCACCTTTGGTCTGGAGACACAAGTTTCTCAAAACAGATGTGAATGCAACATGATCATCTGAAAACTCATGCTGCGCTCACATTATGACGTTTTTGACGTGTTCTCGAGGGGAAACCATCACTTTTGTTCAGGAGAAACATTTTTTCAAAACAAAGGTGAATACAACATGATCACCTGAAAACTCATGGTGCGGTCACATTATGACGTTTCTGACGTTTTCTCGTGGGGAAACCATCACTTTTGGTCAGGAGATACAAGTTTCTCAAAACAGAGGTAAATGCAACATGATCACCTGAAAACTCATGCTGCGGTCACATTATGACGTTTCTGACGTTTTCTCGTGGGGAAACCATCACTTTTGGTCAGGAGATACAAGTTTCTCAAAACAGAGGTGAATGCAACATGATCATCTGAAAACTCATGCTGCGGTCACATTATGACATTTTTGAAGTGTTCTCCTGGGGAAACCATCACTTTTGGGAAGGAGACACATTTTTTTCAAAACAAAGGTGAATACAACATGATCACCTGAAAACTCATGCTGCGCTCACATTATGACGTTTTTGACGTGTTCTCGAGGGGAAACCATCACTTTTGTTCAAGAGACACATTTGTTTCAAAACAGAGGTGAATGCAACATGATCATCTGAAAACTCATGCTGCGCTCACATTATGACGTTTTTGACGTGTTCTCGAGGGGAAACCATCACTTTTGTTCAGGAGACACATTTTTTTCAAAACAGAGGTGAATGCAACATGATCATCTGAAAACTCATGCTGCGGTCACATTATGACGTTTCTGACGTTTTCTCGTCGGGAAACCATCACTTTTGGTCAGGAGATACAAGTTTCTCAAAACAGAGGTAAATGCAACATGATCACCTGAAAACTCATGCTGCGGTCACATTATGACGTTTTTGACGTCTTCTCGTGGGGAAACCATCACTTTTGGTCAGGAGACACAAGTTTCTCAAAACAGATGTGAATGCAACATGATCATCTGAAAACTCATGCTGCGCTCACATTATGACGTTTTTGACGTGTTCTCGAGGGGAAACCATCACTTTTGTTCAGGAGACACATTTTTTTCAAAACAAAGGTGAATACAACATGATCACCTGAATACTCATGCTGCGGTCACATTATGACATTTCTGACGTTTTCTCGTGGGGAAACCATCATTTTTGGTCAGGAGACACAAGTTTCTCAAAACAGATGTGAATGCAACATGATCACCTGAAAACTCATGCTGCGGTCACATTATGACGTTTTTGAAGTGTTCTCCTGGGGAAACCATCACTTTTGGGAAGGAGACACATTTTTTTCAAAACAGAGGTGAATGCAACATGATCATCTGAAAACTCATGCTGCGGTCACATTATGACGTTTCTGACGTTTTCTCATCGGGAAACCATCACTTTTGGTCAGGAGATACAAGTTTCTCAAAACAGAGGTAAATGCAACATGATCACCTGAAAACTCATGCTGCGGTCACATTATGACGTTTTTGACGTCTTCTCGTGGGGAAACCATCACTTTTGGTCAGGAGACACATGTTTCTCAAAACAGATGTGAATGCAACATGATCATCTGAAAACTCATGCTGCGCTCACATTATGACGTTTTTGACGTGTTCTCGAGGGGAAACCATCACTTTTGTTCAGGAGACACATTTTTTTCAAAACAAAGGTGAATACAACATGATCACCTGAAAACTCATGCTGCGGTCACATTATGACATTTCTGACGTTTTCTCGTGGGGAAACCATCATTTTTGGTCAGGAGACACAAGTTTCTCAAAACAGATGTGAATGCAACATGATCACCTGAAAACTCATGCTGCGGTCACATTATGACGTTTTTGAAGTGTTCTCCTGGGGAAACCATCACTTTTGTTCAGGAGACACATTTTTTTCAAAACAAAGGTGAATACAACATGATCACCTGAAAACTCATGCTGCGGTCACATTATGACGTTTTTGACGTCTTCTCGTGGGGAAACCATCACCTTTGGTCTGGAGACACAAGTTTCTCAAAACAGATGTGAATGCAACATGATCATCTGAAAACTCATGCTGCGCTCACATTATGACGTTTTTGACGTGTTCTCGAGGGGAAACCATCACTTTTGTTCAGGAGAAACATTTTTTCAAAACAAAGGTGAATACAACATGATCACCTGAAAACTCATGCTGCGGTCACATTATGACGTTTCTGACGTTTTCTCGTGGGGAAACCATCACTTTTGGTCAGGAGATACAAGTTTCTCAAAACAGAGGTAAATGCAACATGATCACCTGAAAACTCATGCTGCGGTCACATTATGACGTTTCTGACGTTTTCTCGTGGGGAAACCATCACTTTTGGTCAGGAGATACAAGTTTCTCAAAACAGAGGTGAATGCAACATGATCATCTGAAAACTCATGCTGCGGTCACATTATGACGTTTTTGAAGTGTTCTCCTGGGGAAACCATCACTTTTGGGAAGGAGACACATTTTTTTCAAAACAAAGGTGAATACAACATGATCACCTGAAAACTCATGCTGCGCTCACATTATGACGTTTTTGACGTGTTCTCGAGGGGAAACCATCACTTTTGTTCAAGAGACACATTTTTTTCAAAACAGAGGTGAATGCAACATGATCATCTGAAAACTCATGCTGCGCTCACATTATGACGTTTTTGACGTGTTCTCGAGGGGAAACCATCACTTTTGTTCAGGAGACACATTTTTTTCAAAACAGAGGTGAATGCAACATGATCATCTGAAAACTCATGCTGCGGTCACATTATGACGTTTCTGACGTTTTCTCGTCGGGAAACCATCACTTTTGGTCAGGAGATACAAGTTTCTCAAAACAGAGGTAAATGCAACATGATCACCTGAAAACTCATGCTGCGGTCACATTATGACGTTTTTGACGTCTTCTCGTGGGGAAACCATCACTTTTGGTCAGGAGACACATGTTTCTCAAAACAGATGTGAATGCAACATGATCATCTGAAAACTCATGCTGCGCTCACATTATGACGTTTTTGACGTGTTCTCGAGGGGAAACCATCACTTTTGTTCAGGAGACACATTTTTTTCAAAACAAAGGTGAATACAACATGATCACCTGAAAACTCATGCTGCGGTCACATTATGACATTTCTGACGTTTTCTCGTGGGGAAACCATCATTTTTGGTCAGGAGACACAAGTTTCTCAAAACAGATGTGAATGCAACATGATCACCTGAAAACTCATGCTGCGGTCACATTATGACGTTTTTGAAGTGTTCTCCTGGGGAAACCATCACTTTTGTTCAGGAGACACATTTTTTTCAAAACAAAGGTGAATACAACATGATCACCTGAAAACTCATGCTGCGGTCACATTATGACGTTTTTGACGTCTTCTCGTGGGGAAACCATCACCTTTGGTCTGGAGACACAAGTTTCTCAAAACAGATGTGAATGCAACATGATCATCTGAAAACTCATGCTGCGCTCACATTATGACGTTTTTGACGTGTTCTCGAGGGGAAACCATCACTTTTGTTCAGGAGAAACATTTTTTCAAAACAAAGGTGAATACAACATGATCACCTGAAAACTCATGCTGCGGTCACATTATGACGTTTCTGACGTTTTCTCGTGGGGAAACCATCACTTTTGGTCAGGAGATACAAGTTTCTCAAAACAGAGGTAAATGCAACATGATCACCTGAAAACTCATGCTGCGGTCACATTATGACGTTTCTGACGTTTTCTCGTGGGGAAACCATCACTTTTGGTCAGGAGATACAAGTTTCTCAAAACAGAGGTGAATGCAACATGATCATCTGAAAACTCATGCTGCGGTCACATTATGACGTTTTTGAAGTGTTCTCCTGGGGAAACCATCACTTTTGGGAAGGAGACACATTTTTTTCAAAACAAAGGTGAATACAACATGATCACCTGAAAACTCATGCTGCGCTCACATTATGACGTTTTTGACGTGTTCTCGAGGGGAAACCATCACTTTTGTTCAAGAGACACATTTTTTTCAAAACAGAGGTGAATGCAACATGATCATCTGAAAACTCATGCTGCGCTCACATTATGACGTTTTTGACGTGTTCTCGAGGGGAAACCATCACTTTTGTTCAGGAGACACATTTTTTTCAAAACAGAGGTGAATGCAACATGATCATCTGAAAACTCATGCTGCGGTCACATTATGACGTTTCTGACGTTTTCTCGTCGGGAAACCATCACTTTTGGTCAGGAGATACAAGTTTCTCAAAACAGAGGTAAATGCAACATGATCACCTGAAAACTCATGCTGCGGTCACATTATGACGTTTTTGACGTCTTCTCGTGGGGAAACCATCACTTTTGGTCAGGAGACACATGTTTCTCAAAACAGATGTGAATGCAACATGATCATCTGAAAACTCATGCTGCGCTCACATTATGACGTTTTTGACGTGTTCTCGAGGGGAAACCATCACTTTTGTTCAGGAGACACATTTTTTTCAAAACAAAGGTGAATACAACATGATCACCTGAAAACTCATGCTGCGGTCACATTATGACATTTCTGACGTTTTCTCGTGGGGAAACCATCATTTTTGGTCAGGAGACACAAGTTTCTCAAAACAGATGTGAATGCAACATGATCACCTGAAAACTCATGCTGCGGTCACATTATGACGTTTTTGAAGTGTTCTCCTGGGGAAACCATCACTTTTGTTCAGGAGACACATTTTTTTCAAAACAAAGGTGAATACAACATGATCACCTGAAAACTCATGCTGCGGTCACATTATGACGTTTTTGACGTCTTCTCGTGGGGAAACCATCACCTTTGGTCTGGAGACACAAGTTTCTCAAAACAGATGTGAATGCAACATGATCATCTGAAAACTCATGCTGCGCTCACATTATGACGTTTTTGACGTGTTCTCGAGGGGAAACCATCACTTTTGTTCAGGAGAAACATTTTTTCAAAACAAAGGTGAATACAACATGATCACCTGAAAACTCATGCTGCGGTCACATTATGACGTTTCTGACGTTTTCTCGTGGGGAAACCATCACTTTTGGTCAGGAGATACAAGTTTCTCAAAACAGAGGTAAATGCAACATGATCACCTGAAAACTCATGCTGCGGTCACATTATGACGTTTCTGACGTTTTCTCGTGGGGAAACCATCACTTTTGGTCAGGAGATACAAGTTTCTCAAAACAGAGGTGAATGCAACATGATCATCTGAAAACTCATGCTGCGGTCACATTATGACGTTTTTGAAGTGTTCTCCTGGGGAAACCATCACTTTTGGGAAGGAGACACATTTTTTTCCAAACAAAGGTGAATACAACATGATCACCTGAAAACTCATGCTGCGCTCACATTATGACGTTTTTGACGTGTTCTCGAGGGGAAACCATCACTTTTGTTCAAGAGACACATTTTTTTCAAAACAGAGGTGAATGCAACATGATCATCTGAAAACTCATGCTGCGCTCACATTATGACGTTTTTGACGTGTTCTCGAGGGGAAACCATCACTTTTGTTCAGGAGACACATTTTTTTCAAAACAGAGGTGAATGCAACATGATCATCTGAAAACTCATGCTGCGGTCACATTATGACGTTTCTGACGTTTTCTCGTCGGGAAACCATCACTTTTGGTCAGGAGATACAAGTTTCTCAAAACAGAGGTAAATGCAACATGATCACCTGAAAACTCATGCTGCGGTCACATTATGACGTTTTTGACGTGTTCTCGAGGGGAAACCATCACTTTTGTTCAGGAGACACATTTTTTTCAAAACAAAGGTGAATACAACATGATCACCTGAAAACTCATGCTGCGGTCACATTATGACATTTCTGACGTTTTCTCGTGGGGAAACCATCATTTTTGGTCAGGAGACACAAGTTTCTCAAAACAGATGTGAATGCAACATGATCACCTGAAAACTCATGCTGCGGTCACATTATGACGTTTTTGAAGTGTTCTCCTGGGGAAACCATCACTTTTGGGAAGGAGACACATTTTTTTCAAAACAAAGGTGACTGCAACATGATCACCTGAAAACTGATGCTGCGGTCACATTATGACGTTTCTGACGTTTTCTCGTCAGGAAACCATTACTTTTGGTCAGGAGATACAAGTTTCTCAAAACAGAGGTAAATGCAACATGATCACCTGAAAACTCATGCTGCGGTCACATTATGACGTTTTTGACGTCTTCTCGTGGGGAAACCATCACTTTTGGTCAGGAGACACAAGTTTCTCAAAACAGATGTGAATGCAACATGATCACCTGAAAACTCATGCTGCGGTCACATTATGACGTTTCTGACGTTTTCTCATGGGGAAATCATCACTTTTGGGAAGGAGATACATTTTTTTCAAAACAAAGGTGAATGCAACATGATCACCTGAAAACTGATGCTGCGGTCACATTATGACGTTTCTGACGTTTTCTCGTCGGGAAACCATTACTTTTGGTCAGGAGATACAAGTTTCTCAAAACAGAGGTAAATGCAACATGATCACCTGAAAACTCATGCTGCGGTCACATTATGACGTTTTTGACGTCTTCTCGTGGGGAAACCATCACTTTTGGTCAGGAGACACAAGTTTCTCAAAACAGATGTGAATGCAACATGATCACCTGAAAACTCATGCTGCGGTCACATTATGACGTTTCTGACGTTTTCTCATGGGGAAATCATCACTTTTGGGAAGGAGACACATTTTTTTCAAAACAAAGGTGAATGCAACATGATCACCTGAAAACTCATGCTGCGGTCACATTATGACGTTTTTGACGTCTTCTCGTGGGGAAACCATCACTTTTGGGAAGGAGACACATTTTTTTCAAAACAGAGGTGAATGCAACATGATCATCTGAAAATTCATGCTGCGGTCACATTATGACGTTTTTGAAGTGTTCTCCTGGAGAAACCATCACTTTTGGGAAGGAGATACATTTTTTTCAAAACAAAGGTGAATACAACATGATCACCTGAAAACTCATGCTGCGGTTACATTATGACGTTTTTGACGTCTTCTCGTGGGGAAACCATCACTTTTGGTCAGGAGACACATTTTTTTCAAAACAAAGGTGAATACAACATGATCACCTGAAAACTCATGCTGCGGTCACATTATGACATTTTTGACGTCTTCTCGTGGGGAAACCATCACTTTTGGTCAGGAGACACAAGTTTCTCAAAACAGAGGTGAATGCAACATGATCATCTGAAAACTCATGCTGCGGTCACATTATGACGTTTCTGACGTTTTCTCATGGGGAAATCATCACTTTTGGTCAGGAGATACAAGTTTCTCAAAACAGAGGTTAATGCAACATGATCACCTGAAAACTCATGCTGCGGTTACATTATGACGTTTTTGACGTTTTCTCGTGGGGAAACCATCACTTTTGGTCAGGAGACACATTTTTTTCAAAACAAAGGTGAATACAACATGATCACCTGAAAACTCATGCTGCGGTCACTTTATGACGTTTCTGACGTTTTCTCGTGGGGAAACCATCACTTTTGGTCAGGAGATACAAGTTTCTCAAAACAGAGGTAAATGCAACATGATCACCTGAAAACTCATGCTGCGGTTACATTATGACGTTTTTGACGTCTTCTCGTGGGGAAACCATCACTTTTGGTCAGGAGACACAAGTTTCTCAAAACAGAGGTGAATGCAACATGATCATCTGAAAACTCATGCTGCGGTCACATTATGACGTTTTTGAAGTGTTCTCCTGGGGAAACCATCACTTTTGGGAAGGAGACACATTTTTTTCAAAACAAAGGTGAATACAACATGATCACCTGAAAACTCATGCTGCGCTCACATTATGACGTTTTTGACGTGTTCTCGAGGGGAAACCATCACTTTTGTTCAGGAGACACATTTTTTTCAAAACAGAGGTGAATGCAACATGATCATCTGAAAACTCATGCTGCGCTCACATTATGACGTTTTTGACGTGTTCTCGAGGGGAAACCATCACTTTTGTTCAGGAGACACATTTTTTTCAAAACAGAGGTGAATGCAACATGATCATCTGAAAACTCATGCTGCGGTCACATTATGACGTTTCTGACGTTTTCTCGTCGGGAAACCATCACTTTTGGTCAGGAGATACAAGTTTCTCAAAACAGAGGTAAATGCAACATGATCACCTGAAAACTCATGCTGCGGTCACATTATGACGTTTTTGACGTCTTCTCGTGGGGAAACCATCACTTTTGGTCAGGAGACACATGTTTCTCAAAACAGAGGTGAATGCAACATGATCATCTGAAAACTCATGCTGCGCTCACATTATGACGTTTTTGACGTGTTCTCGAGGGGAAACCATCACTTTTGTTCAGGAGACACATTTTTTTCAAAACAGAGGTGAATGCAACATGATCATCTGAAAACTCATGCTGCGGTCACATTATGACGTTTCTGACGTTTTCTCGTCGGGAAACCATCACTTTTGGTCAGGAGATACAAGTTTCTCAAAACAAAGGTGAATACAACATGATCACCTGAAAACTCATGCTGCGGTCACATTATGACGTTTTTGACGTCTTCTCGTGGGGAAACCATCACCTTTGGTCTGGAGACACAAGTTTCTCAAAACAGATGTGAATGCAACATGATCATCTGAAAACTCATGCTGCGCTCACATTATGACGTTTTTGACGTGTTCTCGAGGGGAAACCATCACTTTTGTTCAGGAGAAACATTTTTTCAAAACAAAGGTGAATACAACATGATCACCTGAAAACTCATGCTGCGGTCACATTATGACATTTTTGACGTCTTCTCGTGGGGAAACCATCACTTTTGGTCAGGAGACACAAGTTTCTCAAAACAGAGGTGAATGCAACATGATCATCTGAAAACTCATGCTGCGGTCACATTATGACGTTTTTGAAGTGTTCTCCTGGGGAAACCATCACTTTTGGGAAGGAGATACATTTTTTTCAAAACAAAGGTGAATACAACATGATCACCTGAAAACTCATGCTGCGGTCACATTATGACGTTTTTGACGTGTTCTCGTGGGGAAACCATCACTTTTGGTCAGGAGAGACAAGTTTCTCAAAACAGAGGTAAATGCAACATGATCACCTGAAAACTCATGCTGCGGTCACATTATGACGTTTTTGAAGTGTTCTCCTGGGGAAACCATCACTTTTGTTCAGGAGACACATTTTTTTTCAAAACAGAGGTGAATGCAACATGATCACCTGAAAACTCATGCTGCGGTCACATTATGACGTTTTTGACGTCTTCTCGTGGGGAAACCATCACTTTTGGTCAGGAGACACAAGTTTCTCAAAACAGATGTGAATGCAACATGATCACCTGAAAACTCATGCTGCGGTCACATTATGACGTTTCTGACGTTTTCTCATGGGGAAATCATCACTTTTGGTCAGGAGATACAAGTTTCTCAAAACAGAGGTAAATGCAACATGATCACCTGAAAACTCATGCTGCGGTCACATTATGACGTTTCTGACGTTTTCTCATGGGGAAATCATCACTTTTGGTCAGGAGATACAAGTTTCTCAAAACAGAGGTAAATGCAACATGATCACCTGAAAACTCATGCTGCGGTTACATTATGACGTTTTTGACGTTTTCTCGTGGGGAAACCATCACTTTTGGTCAGGAGACACATTTTTTTCAAAACAAAGGTGAATACAACATGATCACCTGAAAACTCATGCTGCGGTCACATTATGACGTTTCTGACGTTTTCTCGTGGGGAAACCATCACTTTTGGTCAGGAGATACAAGTTTCTCAAAACAGAGGTAAATGCAACATGATCACCTGAAAACTCATGCTGCGGTTACATTATGACGTTTTTGACGTCTTCTCGTGGGGAAACCATCACTTTTGGTCAGGAGACACATTTTTTTCAAAACAGAGGTGAATGCAACATGATCATCTGAAAACTCATGCTGCGGTCACATTATGACGTTTTTGACGTCTTCTCGTGGGGAAACCATCACTTTTGTTCAGGAGACACATTTTTTTCAAAACAGAGGTGAATGCAACATGATCATCTGAAAACTCATGCTGCGGTCACATTATGACGTTTCTGACGTTTTCTCGTCGGGAAACCATCACTTTTGGTCAGGAGATACAAGTTTCTCAAAACAGAGGTAAATGCAACATGATCACCTGAAAACTCATGCTGCGGTCACATTATGACGTTTTTGACGTCTTCTCGTGGGGAAACCATCACTTTTGGTCAGGAGACACATGTTTCTCAAAACAGAGGTAAATGCAACATGATCACCTGAAAACTCATGCTGCGGTCACATTATGACGTTTTTGACGTGTTCTCGAGGGGAAACCATCACTTTTGTTCAGGAGACACATTTTTTTCAAAACAGAGGTGAATACAACATGATCACCTGAAAACTCATGCTGCGGTCACATTATGACGTTTCTGACGTTTTCTCGTCGGGAAACCATCACTTTTGGTCAGGAGATACAAGTTTCTCAAAACAGAGGTAAATGCAACATGATCACCTGAAAACTCATGCTGCGGTCACATTATGACGTTTTTGACGTCTTCTCGTGGGGAAACCATCACTTTTGGTCAGGAGACACATGTTTCTCAAAACAGATGTGAATGCAACATGATCATCTGAAAACTCATGCTGCGCTCACATTATGACGTTTTTGACGTGTTCTCGAGGGGAAACCATCACTTTTGTTCAGGAGACACATTTTTTTCAAAACAAAGGTGAATACAACATGATCACCTGAAAACTCATGCTGCGGTCACATTATGACATTTCTGACGTTTTCTCGTGGGGAAACCATCATTTTTGGTCAGGAGACACAAGTTTCTCAAAACAGATGTGAATGCAACATGATCACCTGAAAACTCATGCTGCGGTCACATTATGACGTTTTTGAAGTGTTCTCCTGGGGAAACCATCACTTTTGTTCAGGAGACACATTTTTTTCAAAACAAAGGTGAATACAACATGATCACCTGAAAACTCATGCTGCGGTCACATTATGACGTTTTTGACGTCTTCTCGTGGGGAAACCATCACCTTTGGTCTGGAGACACAAGTTTCTCAAAACAGATGTGAATGCAACATGATCATCTGAAAACTCATGCTGCGCTCACATTATGACGTTTTTGACGTGTTCTCGAGGGGAAACCATCACTTTTGTTCAGGAGAAACATTTTTTCAAAACAAAGGTGAATACAACATGATCACCTGAAAACTCATGCTGCGGTCACATTATGACGTTTCTGACGTTTTCTCGTGGGGAAACCATCACTTTTGGTCAGGAGATACAAGTTTCTCAAAACAGAGGTAAATGCAACATGATCACCTGAAAACTTATGCTGCGGTCACATTATGACGTTTCTGACGTTTTCTCGTGGGGAAACCATCACTTTTGGTCAGGAGATACAAGTTTCTCAAAACAGAGGTGAATGCAACATGATCATCTGAAAACTCATGCTGCGGTCACATTATGACGTTTTTGAAGTGTTCTCCTGGGGAAACCATCACTTTTGGGAAGGAGACACATTTTTTTCAAAACAAAGGTGAATACAACATGATCACCTGAAAACTCATGCTGCGCTCACATTATGACGTTTTTGACGTGTTCTCGAGGGGAAACCATCACTTTTGTTCAAGAGACACATTTTTTTCAAAACAGAGGTGAATGCAACATGATCATCTGAAAACTCATGCTGCGCTCACATTATGACGTTTTTGACGTGTTCTCGAGGGGAAACCATCACTTTTGTTCAGGAGACACATTTTTTTCAAAACAAAGGTGAATACAACATGATCACCTGAATACTCATGCTGCGGTCACATTATGACATTTCTGACGTTTTCTCGTGGGGAAACCATCATTTTTGGTCAGGAGACACAAGTTTCTCAAAACAGATGTGAATGCAACATGATCACCTGAAAACTCATGCTGCGGTCACATTATGACGTTTTTGAAGTGTTCTCCTGGGGAAACCATCACTTTTGTTCAGGAGACACATTTTTTTCAAAACAAAGGTGAATACAACATGATCACCTGAATACTCATGCTGCGGTCACATTATGACATTTCTGACGTTTTCTCGTGGGGAAACCATCATTTTTGGTCAGGAGACACAAGTTTCTCAAAACAGATGTGAATGCAACATGATCACCTGAAAACTCATGCTGCTGTCACATTATGACGTTTTTGAAGTGTTCTCCTGGGGAAACCATCACTTTTGGTCAGGAGACACATTTTTTTCAAAACAGAGGTGAATGCAACATGATCATCTGAAAACTCATGCTGCGGTCACATTATGACGTTTCTGACGTTTTCTCGTCGGGAAACCATCACTTTTGGTCAGGAGATACAAGTTTCTCAAAACAGAGGTAAATGCAACATGATCACCTGAAAACTCATGCTGCGGTCACATTATGACGTTTTTGACGTCTTCTCGTGGGGAAACCATCACTTTTGGTCAGGAGACACATGTTTCTCAAAACAGAGGTGAATGCAACATGATCATCTGAAAACTCATGCTGCGCTCACATTATGACGTTTTTGACGTGTTCTCGAGGGGAAACCATCACTTTTGTTCAGGAGACACATTTTTTTCAAAACAGAGGTGAATGCAACATGATCATCTGAAAACTCATGCTGCGGTCACATTATGACGTTTCTGACGTTTTCTCGTCGGGAAACCATCACTTTTGGTCAGGAGATACAAGTTTCTCAAAACAGAGGTAAATGCAACATGATCACCTGAAAACTCATGCTGCGGTCACATTATGACGTTTTTGACGTCTTCTCGTGGGGAAACCATCACTTTTGGTCAGGAGACACATGTTTCTCAAAACAGATGTGAATGCAACATGATCATCTGAAAACTCATGCTGCGCTCACATTATGACGTTTTTGACGTGTTCTCGAGGGGAAACCATCACTTTTGTTCAGGAGACACATTTTTTTCAAAACAAAGGTGAATACAACATGATCACCTGAAAACTCATGCTGCGGTCACATTATGACATTTCTGACGTTTTCTCGTGGGGAAACCATCATTTTTGGTCAGGAGACACAAGTTTCTCAAAACAGATGTGAATGCAACATGATCACCTGAAAACTCATGCTGCGGTCACATTATGACGTTTTTGACGTCTTCTCGTGGGGAAACCATCACTTTTGGTCAGGAGACACATGTTTCTCAAAACAGAGGTGAATGCAACATGATCATCTGAAAACTCATGCTGCGCTCACATTATGACGTTTTTGACGTGTTCTCGAGGGGAAACCATCACTTTTGTTCAGGAGACACATTTTTTTCAAAACAGAGGTGAATGCAACATGATCATCTGAAAACTCATGCTGCGGTCACATTATGACGTTTCTGACGTTTTCTCGTCGGGAAACCATCACTTTTGGTCAGGAGATACAAGTTTCTCAAAACAGAGGTAAATGCAACATGATCACCTGAAAACTCATGCTGCGGTCACATTATGACGTTTTTGACGTCTTCTCGTGGGGAAACCATCACTTTTGGTCAGGAGACACATGTTTCTCAAAACAGATGTGAATGCAACATGATCATCTGAAAACTCATGCTGCGCTCACATTATGACGTTTTTGACGTGTTCTCGAGGGGAAACCATCACTTTTGTTCAGGAGACACATTTTTTTCAAAACAAAGGTGAATACAACATGATCACCTGAAAACTCATGCTGCGGTCACATTATGACATTTCTGACGTTTTCTCGTGGGGAAACCATCATTTTTGGTCAGGAGACACAAGTTTCTCAAAACAGATGTGAATGCAACATGATCACCTGAAAACTCATGCTGCGGTCACATTATGACGTTTTTGAAGTGTTCTCCTGGGGAAACCATCACTTTTGTTCAGGAGACACATTTTTTTCAAAACAAAGGTGAATACAACATGATCACCTGAAAACTCATGCTGCGGTCACATTATGACGTTTTTGACGTCTTCTCGTGGGGAAACCATCACCTTTGGTCTGGAGACACAAGTTTCTCAAAACAGATGTGAATGCAACATGATCATCTGAAAACTCATGCTGCGCTCACATTATGACGTTTTTGACGTGTTCTCGAGGGGAAACCATCACTTTTGTTCAGGAGAAACATTTTTTCAAAACAAAGGTGAATACAACATGATCACCTGAAAACTCATGCTGCGGTCACATTATGACATTTTTGACGTCTTCTCGTGGGGAAACCATCACTTTTGGTCAGGAGACACAAGTTTCTCAAAACAGAGGTGAATGCAACATGATCATCTGAAAACTCATGCTGCGGTCACATTATGACGTTTTTGAAGTGTTCTCCTGGGGAAACCATCACTTTTGGGAAGGAGATACATTTTTTTCAAAACAAAGGTGAATACAACATGATCACCTGAAAACTCATGCTGCGGTCACATTATGACGTTTTTGACGTGTTCTCGTGGGGAAACCATCACTTTTGGTCAGGAGAGACAAGTTTCTCAAAACAGAGGTAAATGCAACATGATCACCTGAAAACTCATGCTGCGGTCACATTATGACGTTTTTGAAGTGTTCTCCTGGGGAAACCATCACTTTTGTTCAGGAGACACATTTTTTTTCAAAACAGAGGTGAATGCAACATGATCACCTGAAAACTCATGCTGCGGTCACATTATGACGTTTTTGACGTCTTCTCGTGGGGAAACC
Source organism: Takifugu ocellatus (assembly GCA_027382335.1). Lineage (NCBI taxonomy): Eukaryota > Metazoa > Chordata > Actinopteri > Tetraodontiformes > Tetraodontidae > Takifugu > Takifugu ocellatus. The sequence goes on from JAPVLW010000043.1 coordinate 38,343, forward strand.
ATCACTTTTGGTCAGGAGACACAAGTTTCTCAAAACAGATGTGAATGCAACATGATCACCTGAAAACTCATGCTGCGGTCACATTATGACGTTTCTGACGTTTTCTCATGGGGAAATCATCACTTTTGGTCAGGAGATACAAGTTTCTCAAAACAGAGGTAAATGCAACATGATCACCTGAAAATTCATGCTGCGGTCACATTATGACGTTTCTGACGTTTTCTCATGGGGAAATCATCACTTTTGGTCAGGAGATACAAGTTTCTCAAAACAGAGGTAAATGCAACATGATCACCTGAAAACTCATGCTGCGGTTACATTATGACGTTTTTGACGTTTTCTCGTGGGGAAACCATCACTTTTGGTCAGGAGACACATTTTTTTCAAAACAAAGGTGAATACAACATGATCACCTGAAAACTCATGCTGCGGTCACATTATGACGTTTCTGACGTTTTCTCGTGGGGAAACCATCACTTTTGGTCAGGAGATACAAGTTTCTCAAAACAGAGGTAAATGCAACATGATCACCTGAAAACTCATGCTGCGGTTACATTATGACGTTTTTGACGTCTTCTCGTGGGGAAACCATCACTTTTGGTCAGGAGACACATTTTTTTCAAAACAGAGGTGAATGCAACATGATCATCTGAAAACTCATGCTGCGGTCACATTATGACGTTTCTGACGTTTTCTCATCGGGAAACCATCACTTTTGGTCAGGAGATACAAGTTTCTCAAAACAGAGGTAAATGCAACATGATCACCTGAAAACTCATGCTGCGGTCACATTATGACGTTTTTGACGTCTTCTCGTGGGGAAACCATCACTTTTGGTCAGGAGACACATGTTTCTCAAAACAGAGGTAAATGCAACATGATCACCTGAAAACTCATGCTGCGGTCACATTATGACGTTTTTGACGTGTTCTCGAGGGGAAACCATCACTTTTGTTCAGGAGACACATGTTTCTCAAAACAAAGGTGAATACAACATGATCACCTGAAAACTCATGCTGCGCTCACATTATGACGTTTTTGACGTGTTCTCGAGGGGAAACCATCACTTTTGTTCAGGAGACACATTTTTTTCAAAACAGAGGTGAATACAACATGATCACCTGAAAACTCATGCTGCGGTCACATTATGACGTTTCTGACGTTTTCTCGTCGGGAAACCATCACTTTTGGTCAGGAGATACAAGTTTCTCAAAACAGAGGTAAATGCAACATGATCACCTGAAAACTCATGCTGCGGTCACATTATGACGTTTTTGACGTCTTCTCGTGGGGAAACCATCACTTTTGGTCAGGAGACACATGTTTCTCAAAACAGATGTGAATGCAACATGATCATCTGAAAACTCATGCTGCGCTCACATTATGACGTTTTTGACGTGTTCTCGAGGGGAAACCATCACTTTTGTTCAGGAGACACATTTTTTTCAAAACAAAGGTGAATACAACATGATCACCTGAAAACTCATGCTGCGGTCACATTATGACATTTCTGACGTTTTCTCGTGGGGAAACCATCATTTTTGGTCAGGAGACACAAGTTTCTCAAAACAGATGTGAATGCAACATGATCACCTGAAAACTCATGCTGCGGTCACATTATGACGTTTTTGAAGTGTTCTCCTGGGGAAACCATCACTTTTGTTCAGGAGACACATTTTTTTCAAAACAAAGGTGAATACAACATGATCACCTGAAAACTCATGCTGCGGTCACATTATGACGTTTTTGACGTCTTCTCGTGGGGAAACCATCACCTTTGGTCTGGAGACACAAGTTTCTCAAAACAGATGTGAATGCAACATGATCATCTGAAAACTCATGCTGCGCTCACATTATGACGTTTTTGACGTGTTCTCGAGGGGAAACCATCACTTTTGTTCAGGAGAAACATTTTTTCAAAACAAAGGTGAATACAACATGATCACCTGAAAACTCATGCTGCGGTCACATTATGACGTTTCTGACGTTTTCTCGTGGGGAAACCATCACTTTTGGTCAGGAGATACAAGTTTCTCAAAACAGAGGTAAATGCAACATGATCACCTGAAAACTCATGCTGCGGTCACATTATGACGTTTCTGACGTTTTCTCGTGGGGAAACCATCACTTTTGGTCAGGAGATACAAGTTTCTCAAAACAGAGGTGAATGCAACATGATCATCTGAAAACTCATGCTGCGGTCACATTATGACGTTTTTGAAGTGTTCTCCTGGGGAAACCATCACTTTTGGGAAGGAGACACATTTTTTTCAAAACAAAGGTGAATACAACATGATCACCTGAAAACTCATGCTGCGCTCACATTATGACGTTTTTGACGTGTTCTCGAGGGGAAACCATCACTTTTGTTCAAGAGACACATTTTTTTCAAAACAGAGGTGAATGCAACATGATCATCTGAAAACTCATGCTGCGCTCACATTATGACGTTTTTGACGTGTTCTCGAGGGGAAACCATCACTTTTGTTCAGGAGACACATTTTTTTCAAAACAAAGGTGAATACAACATGATCACCTGAATACTCATGCTGCGGTCACATTATGACATTTCTGACGTTTTCTCGTGGGGAAACCATCATTTTTGGTCAGGAGACACAAGTTTCTCAAAACAGATGTGAATGCAACATGATCACCTGAAAACTCATGCTGCGGTCACATTATGACGTTTTTGAAGTGTTCTCCTGGGGAAACCATCACTTTTGTTCAGGAGACACATTTTTTTCAAAACAAAGGTGAATACAACATGATCACCTGAATACTCATGCTGCGGTCACATTATGACATTTCTGACGTTTTCTCGTGGGGAAACCATCATTTTTGGTCAGGAGACACAAGTTTCTCAAAACAGATGTGAATGCAACATGATCACCTGAAAACTCATGCTGCGGTCACATTATGACGTTTTTGAAGTGTTCTCCTGGGGAAACCATCACTTTTGGGAAGGAGACACATTTTTTTCAAAACAAAGGTGACTGCAACATGATCACCTGAAAACTGATGCTGCGGTCACATTATGACGTTTCTGACGTTTTCTCGTCAGGAAACCATTACTTTTGGTCAGGAGATACAAGTTTCTCAAAACAGAGGTAAATGCAACATGATCACCTGAAAACTCATGCTGCGGTCACATTATGACGTTTTTGACGTCTTCTCGTGGGGAAACCATCACTTTTGGTCAGGAGACACAAGTTTCTCAAAACAGATGTGAATGCAACATGATCACCTGAAAACTCATGCTGCGGTCACATTATGACGTTTCTGACGTTTTCTCATGGGGAAATCATCACTTTTGGGAAGGAGACACATTTTTTTCAAAACAAAGGTGAATGCAACATGATCACCTGAAAACTGATGCTGCGGTCACATTATGACGTTTCTGACGTTTTCTCGTCGGGAAACCATTACTTTTGGTCAGGAGATACAAGTTTCTCAAAACAGAGGTAAATGCAACATGATCACCTGAAAACTCATGCTGCGGTCACATTATGACGTTTTTGACGTCTTCTCGTGGGGAAACCATCACTTTTGGTCAGGAGACACAAGTTTCTCAAAACAGATGTGAATGCAACATGATCACCTGAAAACTCATGCTGCGGTCACATTATGACGTTTCTGACGTTTTCTCATGGGGAAATCATCACTTTTGGGAAGGAGACACATTTTTTTCAAAACAAAGGTGAATGCAACATGATCACCTGAAAACTCATGCTGCGGTCACATTATGACGTTTTTGAAGTGTTCTCCTGGAGAAACCATCACTTTTGGGAAGGAGATACATTTTTTTCAAAACAAAGGTGAATACAACATGATCACCTGAAAACTCATGCTGCGGTTACATTATGACGTTTTTGACGTCTTCTCGTGGGGAAACCATCACTTTTGGTCAGGAGACACAAGTTTCTCAAAACAGATGTGAATGCAACATGATCATCTGAAAACTCATGCTGCGGTCACATTATTACGTTTTTGAAGTGTTCTCCTGGGGAAACCATCACTTTTGTTCAGGAGACACATTTTTTTCAAAACAAAGGTGAATACAACATGATCACCTGAAAACTCATGCTGCGGTCACATTATGACGTTTTTGAAGTGTTCTCCTGGGGAAACCATCACTTTTGGGAAGGAGATACATTTTTTTCAAAACAAGGGTGAATACAACATGATCACCTGAAAACTCATGCTGCGGTCACATTATGACGTTTTTGACGTGTTCTCGTGGGGAAACCATCACTTTTGGTCAGGAGAGACAAGTTTCTCAAAACAGAGGTAAATGCAACATGATCACCTGAAAACTCATGCTGCGGTCACATTATGACGTTTTTGAAGTGTTCTCCTGGGGAAACCATCACTTTTGTTCAGGAGACACATTTTTTTCAAAACAGAGGTGAATGCAACATGATCACCTGAAAACTCATGCTGCGGTCACATTATGACGTTTTTGACGTCTTCTCGTGGGGAAACCATCACTTTTGGTCAGGAGACACAAGTTTCTCAAAACAGATGTGAATGCAACATGATCACCTGAAAACTGATGCTGCGGTCACATTATGACGTTTCTGACGTTTTCTCATGGGGAAATCATCACTTTTGGTCAGGAGATACAAGTTTCTCAAAACAGAGGTAAATTCAACATGATCACCTGAAAACTCATGCTGCGGTTACATTATGACGTTTTTGACGTTTTCTCGTGGGGAAACCATCACTTTTGGTCAGGAGACACATTTTTTTCAAAACAAAGGTGAATACAACATGATCACCTGAAAACTCATGCTGCGGTCACATTATGACGTTTCTGACGTTTTCTCGTGGGGAAACCATCACTTTTGTTCAGGAGATACAAGTTTCTCAAAACAGAGGTAAATGCAACATGATCACCTGAAAACTCATGCTGCGGTTACATTATGACGTTTTTGACGTCTTCTCGTGGGGAAACCATCACTTTTGGTCAGGAGACACAAGTTTCTCAAAACAGAGGTGAATGCAACATGATCATCTGAAAACTCATGCTGCGGTCACATTATGACGTTTTTGAAGTGTTCTCCTGGGGAAACCATCACTTTTGGGAAGGAGACACATTTTTTTCAAAACAAAGGTGAATACAACATGATCACCTGAAAACTCATGCTGCGCTCACATTATGACGTTTTTGACGTGTTCTCGAGGGGAAACCATCACTTTTGTTCAGGAGACACATTTTTTTCAAAACAGAGGTGAATGCAACATGATCATCTGAAAACTCATGCTGCGCTCACATTATGACGTTTTTGACGTGTTCTCGAGGGAAAACCATCACTTTTGTTCAGGAGACACATTTTTTTCAAAACAGAGGTGAATGCAACATGATCATCTGAAAACTCATGCTGCGGTCACATTATGACGTTTCTGACGTTTTCTCGTCGGGAAACCATCACTTTTGGTCAGGAGATACAAGTTTCTCAAAACAGAGGTAAATGCAACATGATCACCTGAAAACTCATGCTGCGGTCACATTATGACGTTTTTGACGTCTTCTCGTGGGGAAACCATCACTTTTGGTCAGGAGACACATGTTTCTCAAAACAGATGTGAATGCAACATGATCATCTGAAAACTCATGCTGCGCTCACATTATGACGTTTTTGACTTGTTCTCGAGGGGAAACCATCACTTTTGTTCAGGAGACACATGTTTCTCAAAACAAAGGTGAATACAACATGATCACCTGAAAACTCATGCTGCGCTCACATTATGACGTTTTTGACGTGTTCTCGAGGGGAAACCATCACTTTTGGTCAGGAGATACAAGTTTCTCAAAACAGAGGTAAATTCAACATGATCACCTGAAAACTCATGCTGCGCTCACATTATGACGTTTTTGACGTTTTCTCGTTGGGAAAACATCACTTTTGGTCAGAAGATACATTTATTTCAAAACAGAGGTAAATTCAACATGATCACCTGAAAACTCATGCTGCGGTCACATTATGACGTTCTTGACGTTTTCTCGTTGAGAAACCATCACTTTTGGTCAGAAGATACATTTATTTCAAAACAGAGGTAAATACAACATGATCTCCTGAAAACTCATGCTGCGGTCCCATTATGACGTTTCTGACGTTTTCTCGTTGGGAAACCATCACTTTTGGTCAGAAGATACATTTATTTCAAAACAGAGGTAAATGCAACATGATCACCTGAAAACTCATGCTGCGCTCACATTATGACGTTTTTGACGTTTTCTCGTGGGGAAACCATCACTTTTGGTCAGGAGATACATTTATTTCAAAACAGATGTGAATGCAACATGATCACCTGAAAACTGATGCTGCGGTCACATTATGACGTTTTTGACGTTTTCTCGTTGGGAAAACATCACTTTTGGTCAGAAGATACATTTATTTCAAAACAGAGGTAAATTCAACATGATCACCTGAAAACTCATGCTGCGGTCACGTTACGACGTTTCTGACGTTTTCTCGTTGGGAAACCATCACTTTTGGTCAGAAGATACATTTATTTCAAAACAGAGGTAAATGCAACATGATCACCTGAAAACTCATGCTGCGCTCACATTATGACGTTTTTGACGTTTTCTCGTGGGGAAACCATCACTTTTGGTCAGGAGATACATTTATTTCAAAACACAGGTGAATGCAACATGATCACCTGAAAACTCATGCTGCGGTCACAGTATGACGTTTCTGACGTTTTCTCGTGGGGAAACCATCACTTTTGGTCAGGAGATACAAGTTTCTCAAAACAGATGTAAATGCAACATGATCATCTGAAAACTCATGCTGCGCTCACATTATGACGTTTTTGACGTTTTCTCATCGGGAAACCATCACTTTTGGTCAGGAGATACAAGTTTCTCAAAACAGAGGTAAATGCAACATGATCACCTGAAAACTCATGCTGCGGTCACATTATGACGTTTTTGACGTCTTCTCGTGGGGAAACCATCACTTTTGGTCAGGAGACACATGTTTCTCAAAACAGATGTGAATGCAACATGATCATCTGAAAACTCATGCTGCGGTCACATTATGACGTTTTTGACGTTTTCTCGTGGGGAAACCATCACTTTTGGTCAGAAGATACATTTATTTCAAAACACAGGTGAATGCAACATGATCACCTGAAAACTCATGCTGCGGCCACATTATGACGTTTTTGACGTTTTCGCGTGGGGAAACCATCACTTTTGGTCAGAAGATACATTTATTTCAAAACAGAGGTAAATTCAACATGATCACCTGAAAACTCATGCTGCGCTCACATTATGACGTTTCTGACGTTTTCTCGTGGGGAAACCATGACTTTTGGTCAGGAGATACATTTATTTCAAAACAGAGGTAAATTCAACATGATCACCTGAAAACTCATGCTGCGCTCACATTATGACGTTTTTGACGTTTTCTCGTGGGGAAACCATCACTTTTGGTCAGGCGATACAAGTTTCTCAAAACAGAGGTAAATGCAACATGATCATCTGAAAACTCATGCTGCGCTCACATTATGACGTTTTTGACGTTTTCTCGTGGGGAAACCATCACTTTTGGTTAGGAGATACATTTATTTCAAAACACAGGTGAATGCAACATGGTCACCTGAAAACTCATGCTGCGGTCACAGTATGACGTTTCTGACGTTTTCTCGTGGGGAAACCATCACTTTTGGTCAGGAGATACAAGTTTCTCAAAACAGAGGTAAATTCAACATGATCACCTGAAAACTCATGCTGCGCTCACATTATGACGTTTTTGACGTTTTCTCGTGGGGAAACCATCACTTTTGGTCAGAAGATACATTTATTTCAAAACAGATGTAAATGCAACATGATCACCTGAAAACTGATGCTGCGCTCACATTATGACGTTTTTGACGTTTTCTCGTGGGGAAACCATCACTTTTGGTCAGGAGATACATTAATTTCAAAACAGATGTGAATGAAACATGATCACCTGAAAACTCATGCTGCGGTCACATTATGACGTTCTTGACGTTTTCTCGTTGAGAAACCATCACTTTTGGTCAGAAGATACATTTATTTCAAAACAGAGGTAAATACAACATGATCTCCTGAAAACTCATGCTGCGGTCCCATTATGACGTTTCTGACGTTTTCTCGTTGGGAAACCATCACTTTTGGTCAGAAGATACATTTATTTCAAAACAGAGGTAAATGCAACATGATCACCTGAAAACTCATGCTGCGCTCACATTATGACGTTTTTGACGTTTTCTCGTGGGGAAACCATCACTTTTGGTCAGGAGATACATTTATTTCAAAACAGATGTGAATGCAACATGATCACCTGAAAACTCATGCTGCGGTCACATTATGACGTTTTTGACGTTTTCTCGTTGGGAAAACATCACTTTTGGTCAGAAGATACATTTATTTCAAAACAGAGGTAAATTCAACATGATCACCTGAAAACTCATGCTGCGGTCACGTTTCGACGTTTCTGACGTTTTCTCGTTGGGAAACCATCACTTTTGGTCAGAAGATACATTTATTTCAAAACAGAGGTAAATGCAACATGATCACCTGAAAACTCATGCTGCGCTCACATTATGACGTTTTTGACGTTTTCTCGTGGGGAAACCATCACTTTTGGTCAGGAGATACATTTATTTCAAAACACAGGTGAATGCAACATGATCACCTGAAAACTCATGCTGCGGTCACAGTATGACGTTTCTGACGTTTTCTCGTGGGGAAACCATCACTTTTGGTCAGGAGATACAAGTTTCTCAAAACAGATGTAAATGCAACATGATCATCTGAAAACTCATGCTGCGCTCACATTATGACGTTTTTGACGTTTTCTCATCGGGAAACCATCACTTTTGGTCAGGAGATACAAGTTTCTCAAAACAGAGGTAAATGCAACATGATCACCTGAAAACTCATGCTGCGGTCACATTATGACGTTTTTGACGTCTTCTCGTGGGGAAACCATCACTTTTGGTCAGGAGACACATGTTTCTCAAAACAGATGTGAATGCAACATGATCATCTGAAAACTCATGCTGCGGTCACATTATGACGTTTTTGACGTTTTCTCGTGGGGAAACCATCACTTTTGGTCAGAAGATACATTTATTTCAAAACACAGGTGAATGCAACATGATCACCTGAAAACTCATGCTGCGGCCACATTATGACGTTTTTGACGTTTTCGCGTGGGGAAACCATCACTTTTGGTCAGAAGATACATTTATTTCAAAACAGAGGTAAATTCAACATGATCACCTGAAAACTCATGCTGCGCTCACATTATGACGTTTCTGACGTTTTCTCGTGGGGAAACCATGACTTTTGGTCAGGAGATACATTTATTTCAAAACAGAGGTAAATTCAACATGATCACCTGAAAACTCATGCTGCGCTCACATTATGACGTTTTTGACGTTTTCTCGTGGGGAAACCATCACTTTTGGTCAGAAGATACATTTATTTCAAAACAGAGGTAAATTCAACATGATCACCTGAAAACTCATGCTGCGGTCAAATTATTACGTTTCTGACGTTTTCTCGTTGGAAAACCATCACTTTTGGTCAGGCGATACAAGTTTCTCAAAACAGAGGTAAATGCAACATGATCATCTGAAAACTCATGCTGCGCTCACATTATGACGTTTTTGACGTTTTCTCGTGGGGAAACCATCACTTTTGGTTAGGAGATACATTTATTTCAAAACACAGGTGAATGCAACATGGTCACCTGAAAACTCATGCTGCGGTCACAGTATGACGTTTCTGACGTTTTCTCGTGGGGAAACCATCACTTTTGGTCAGGAGATACAAGTTTCTCAAAACAGAGGTAAATTCAACATGATCACCTGAAAACTCATGCTGCGCTCACATTATGACGTTTTTGACGTTTTCTCGTGGGGAAACCATCACTTTTGGTCAGAAGATACATTTATTTCAAAACAGATGTAAATGCAACATGATCACCTGAAAACTGATGCTGCGCTCACATTATGACGTTTTTGACGTTTTCTCGTGGGGAAACCATCACTTTTGGTCAGGAGATACATTAATTTCAAAACAGATGTGAATGAAACATGATCACCTGAAAACTCATGCTGCGGTCACATTATGACGTTCTTGACGTTTTCTCGTTGGGAAACCATCACTTTTGGTCAGAAGATACATTTATTTCAAAACAGAGGTAAATACAACATGATCACCTGAAAACTCATGCTGCGGTCCCATTATGACGTTTCTGACGTTTTCTCGTTGGGAAACCATCACTTTTGGTCAGAAGATACATTTATTTCAAAACAGAGGTAAATGCAACATGATCACCTGAAAACTCATGCTGCGCTCACATTATGACGTTTTTGACGTTTTCTCGTGGGGAAACCATCACTTTTGGTCAGGAGATACATTTATTTCAAAACAGATGTGAATGCAACATGATCACCTGAAAACTCATGCTGCGGTCACATTATGACGTTTTTGACGTTTTCTCGTTGGGAAAACATCACTTTTGGTCAGAAGATACATTTATTTCAAAACAGAGGTAAATTCAACATGATCACCTGAAAACTCATGCTGCGGTCACGTTACGACGTTTCTGACGTTTTCTCGTTGGGAAACCATCACTTTTGGTCAGAAGATACATTTATTTCAAAACAGAGGTAAATGCAACATGATCACCTGAAAACTCATGCTGCGCTCACATTATGACGTTTTTGACGTTTTCTCGTTGGGAAAACATCACTTTTGGTCAGAAGATACATTTATTTCAAAACAGATGTAAATGCAACATGATCACCTGAAAACTGATGCTGCGCTCACATTATGACGTTTTTGACGTTTTCTCGTGGGGAAACCATCACTTTTGGTCAGGAGATACATTAATTTCAAAACAGATGTGAATGAAACATGATCACCTGAAAACTCATGCTGCGGTCACAGTATGACGTTTCTGACGTTTTCTCGTGGGGAAACCATCACTTTTGGTCAGGAGATACAAGTTTCTCAAAACAGATGTAAATGCAACATGATCATCTGAAAACTCATGCTGCGCTCACATTATGACGTTTTTGACGTTTTCTCATCGGGAAACCATCACTTTTGGTCAGGAGATACAAGTTTCTCAAAATAGAGGTAAATTCAACATGATCACCTGAAAACTCATGCTGCGCTCACATTATGACGTTTTTGACGTTTTCTCGTGGGGAAACCATCACTTTTGGTCAGAAGATACATTTATTTCAAAACAGAGGTAAATTCAACATGATCACCTGAAAACTCATGCTGCGCTCACATTATGACGTTTTTGACGTTTTCTCGTTGGGAAAACATCACTTTTGGTCAGAATATACATTTATTTCAAAACAGAGGTAAATTCAACATGATCACCTGAAAACTCATGCTGCTGTCACATTATGACGTTTCTGACGTTTTCTCGTGGGGAAACCATCACTTTTGGTCAGGAGATACAAGTTTCTCAAAACAGAGGTAAATTCAACATGATCACCTGAAAACTCATGCTGCGCTCACATTATGACGTTTTTGACGTATTCTCGTGGGGAAACCATCACTTTTAATCAGGATATACATTTATTTCAAAACAGAGGTGAATGCAACATGATCACCTGAAAACTGATGCTGCGGTCACATTATGACGTTTTTGACGTGTTCTCGTGGGGAAACCATCACTTTTGGTCAGAAGATACATTTATTTCAAAACAGAGGTAAATACAACATGATCACCTGAAAACTCATGCTGCGGTCCCATTATGACGTTTCTGACGTTTTCTCGTTGGGAAACCATCACTTTTGGTCAGAAGATACATTTATTTCAAAACAGAGGTAAATGCAACATGATCACCTGAAAACTCGTGCTGCGGTCAAATTATGACGTTTCTGACGTTTTCTCGTGGGGAAACCATCACTTTTGGTCAGGAGATAGAAGTTTCTCAAAACAGATGTAAATGCAACATGATCACCTGAAAACTTTGCTGCGGTCACATAATGACGTTTTTGACGTTTTCTCGTTGGGAAAACATCACTTTTGGTCAGAAGATACATTTATTTCAAAACAGAGGTAAATAAAACATGATCACCTAAAAATTCATGCTGCGCTCACATTATGACGTTTTTGACGTTTTCTCGTGGGGAAACCATCACTTTTGGTCAGGAGATACATTTATTTCAGAACAGAGGTAAATTCAACATGATCACCTAGAAACTCATGCTGCGCTCACATTATGACGTTTTTGACGTTTTCTCGTTGGGAAACCATCACTTTTGGTCAGAAGATACATTTATTTCAAAACAGAGGTAAATGCAACATGATCACCTGAAAACTCGTGCTGCGGTCAAATTATGACGTTTCTGACGTTTTCTCGTTGGGAAACCATCACTTTTGGTCAGGAGATACAAGTTTCTCAAAACAGATGTAAATGCAACATGATCACCTGAAAACTCATGCTGCGGCCACATTATGACGTTTCTGACGTTTTCTCGTGGGGAAACCATCACTTTTGGTCAGGAGATACAAGTTTCTCAAAACAGATGTAAATGCAACATGATCACCTGAAAACTGATGCTGCGTTCACATTATGACGTTTTTGACGTTTTCTCGTGGGGAAACCATCACTTTTGGTCAGGAGATACAAGTTTCTCAAAACAGAGGTAAATTCAACATGATCACCTGAAAACTCATGCTGCAGTCACATTATGACGTTTCTGACGTTTTCTCGTGGGGAAACCATCACTTTTGGTCAGGAGATACAAGTTTCTCAAAACAGAGGTAAATTCAACATGATCACCTGAAAACTCATGCTGCGCTCACATTATGACGTTTTTGACGTTTTCTCGTGGGGAAACCATCACTTTTGGTCAGGAGATACAAGTTTCTCAAAATAGATGTAAATGCAACATGATCACCTGAAAACTCATGCTGCGCTCACATTATGACGTTTTTGACGTTTTCTCGTTGGGAAAACATCACTTTTGGTCAGAAGATACATTTATTTCAAAACAGAGGTAAATTCAACATGATCACCTGAAAACTCATGCTGCGCTCACATTATGACGTTTTTGACGTTTTCCCGTGGGGAAACCATCACTTTTGGTCAGGAGATACATTAATTTCAAAACAGATGTGAATGAAACATGATCACCTGAAAACTCATGCTGCGGTCACATTATGACGTTCTTGACGTTTTCTCGTTGGGAAACCATCACTTTTGGTCAGGAGATACATTTATTTCAAAACAGATGTGAATGAAACATGATCACCTGAAAACTCATGCTGCGGTCAAATTATGACGTTTCTGACGTTTTCTCGTTGGGAAACCATCACTTTTGGTCAGGAGATACATTAATTTCAAAACAGATGTGAATGAAACATGATCACCTGAAAACTCATGCTGCGGTCACATTATGACGTTTCTGACGTTTTCTCGTGGGGAAACCATCACTTTTGGTCAGGAGATACAAGTTTCTCAAAACAGATGTAAATGCAACATGATCACCTGAAAACTGATGCTGCGGTCACATTATGACGTTTTTGACGTTTTCTCGTTGGGAAAAAATCACTTTTGGTCAGAAGATACATTTATTTCAAAAACAGGTGAATGCAACATGATCACCTAAAAACTGATGCTGCGGTCACATTATGACGTTTCTGACGTTTTCTCGTGGGGAAACCATCACTTTGCGTCAGGAGATACAAGTTTCTCAAAACAGAGGTAAATTCAACATGATCACCTGAAAACTCATGCTGCGCTCACATTATGACGTTTTTGACGTTTTCTCGTGGGGAAACCATCACTTTTGGTCAGGAGATACATTAATTTCAAAACAGATGTGAATGAAACATGATCACCTGAAAACTCATGCTGCGGTCACATTATGACGTTTTTGACGTTTTCTCGTGGGGAAACCATCACTTTTGGTCAGGAGATACATTAATTTCAAAACAGATGTGAATGAAACATGATCACCTGAAAACTCATGCTGCGGTCACATTATGACGTTCTTGACGTTTTCTCGTTGGGAAACCATCACTTTTGGTCAGAAGATACATTTATTTCAAAACAGAGGTAAATACAACATGATCACCTGAAAACTCATGCTGCGGTCCCATTATGACGTTTCTGACGTTTTCTCGTTGGGAAACCATCACTTTTGGTCAGAAGATACATTTATTTCAAAACAGAGGTAAATGCAACATGATCACCTGAAAACTCATGCTGCGCTCACATTATGACGTTTTTGACGTTTTCTCGTGGGGAAACCATCACTTTTGGTCAGGAGATACATTTATTTCAAAACAGATGTGAATGCAACATGATCACCTGAAAACTGATGCTGCGGTCACATTATGACGTTTTTGACGTTTTCTCGTTGGGAAAACATCACTTTTGGTCAGAAGATACATTTATTTCAAAACAGAGGTAAATGCAACATGATCACCTGAAAACTCATGCTGCGCTCACATTATGACGTTTTTGACGTTTTCTCGTGGGGAAACCATCACTTTTGGTCAGGAGATACATTTATTTCAAAACACAGGTGAATGCAACATGATCACCTGAAAACTCATGCTGCGGTCACAGTATGACGTTTCTGACGTTTTCTCGTGGGGAAACCATCACTTTTGGTCAGGAGATACAAGTTTCTCAAAACAGAGGTAAATTCAACATGATCACCTGAAAACTCATGCTGCGGTCACGTTACGACGTTTCTGACGTTTTCTCGTTGGGAAACCATCACTTTTGGTCAGAAGATACATTTATTTCAAAACAGAGGTAAATGCAACATGATCACCTGAAAACTCATGCTGCGCTCACATTATGACGTTTTTGACGTTTTCTCGTGGGGAAACCATCACTTTTGGTCAGGAGATACATTTATTTCAAAACAGATGTGAATGCAACATGATCACCTGAAAACTCATGCTGCGGTCACATTATGACGTTTTTGACGTTTTCTCGTTGGGAAAACATCACTTTTGGTCAGAAGATACATTTATTTCAAAACAGAGGTAAATTCAACATGATCACCTGAAAACTCATGCTGCGGTCACGTTACGACGTTTCTGACGTTTTCTCGTTGGGAAACCATCACTTTTGGTCAGAAGATACATTTATTTCAAAACAGAGGTAAATGCAACATGATCACCTGAAAACTCATGCTGCGCTCACATTATGACGTTTTTGACGTTTTCTCGTTGGGAAAACATCACTTTTGGTCAGAAGATACATTTATTTCAAAACAGAGGTAAATTCAACATGATCACCTGAAAACTCATGCTGCGGTCACATTATGACGTTCTTGACGTTTTCTCGTTGAGAAACCATCACTTTTGGTCAGAAGATACATTTATTTCAAAACAGAGGTAAATACAACATGATCACCTGAAAACTCATGCTGCGCTCACATTATGACGTTTTTGACGTTTTCTCGTGGGGAAACCATCACTTTTGGTCAGAAGATACATTTATTTCAAAACAGAGGTAAATTCAACATGATCACCTGAAAACTCATGCTGCGCTCACATTATGACGTTTTTGACGTTTTCTCGTGGGGAAACCATCATTTTTGGTCAGGAGATACATTTATATCAAAACAGATGTGAATGCAACATGATCACCTGAAAACTGATGCTGCGGTCACATTATGACGTTTTTGACGTTTTCTCGTTGGGAAAACATCACTTTTGGTCAGAAGATACATTTATTTCAAAACAGAGGTAAATTCAACATGATCACCTGAAAACTCATGCTGCGCTCCCATTATGACGTTTCTGACGTTTTCTCGTGGGGAAACCATCACTTTTGGTCAGGAGATACAAGTTTCTCAAAACAGATGTAAATGCAACATGATCACCTGAAAACTGATGCTGCGGTCACATTATGACGTTTTTGACGTTTTCTCGTTGGGAAAACATCACTTTTGGTCAGAAGATACATTTATTTCAAAACAGAGGTAAATTCAACATGATCACCTGAAAACTCATGCTGCGGTCACATTATGACGTTTCTGACGTTTTCTCGTGGGGAAACCATCACTTTTGGTCAGGAGATACAAGTTTCTCAAAACAGAGGTAAATTCAACATGATCACCTGAAAACTCATGCTGCGCTCACATTATGACGTTTTTGACGTTTTCTCGTTGGGAAAACATCACTTTTGGTCAGAAGATACATTTATTTCAAAACAGAGGTAAATTCAACATGATCACCTGAAAACTCATGCTGCGCTCACATTATGACGTTTTTGACGTTTTCTCGTGGGGAAACCATCACTTTTGGTCAGGAGATACATTAATTTCAAAACAGATGTGAATGAAACATGATCACCTGAAAACTCATGCTGCGGTCACATTATGACGTTCTTGACGTTTTCTCGTTGAGAAACCATCACTTTTGGTCAGAAGATACATTTATTTCAAAACAGAGGTAAATACAACATGATCTCCTGAAAACTCATGCTGCGGTCCCATTATGACGTTTCTGACGTTTTCTCGTTGGGAAACCATCACTTTTGGTCAGAAGATACATTTATTTCAAAACAGAGGTAAATGCAACATGATCACCTGAAAACTCATGCTGCGCTCACATTATGACGTTTTTGACGTTTTCTCGTGGGGAAACCATCACTTTTGGTCAGGAGATACATTTATTTCAAAACAGATGTGAATGCAACATGATCACCTGAAAACTGATGCTGCGGTCACATTATGACGTTTTTGACGTTTTCTCGTTGGGAAAACATCACTTTTGGTCAGAAGATACATTTATTTCAAAACAGAGGTAAATGCAACATGATCACCTGAAAACTCATGCTGCGCTCACATTATGACGTTTTTGACGTTTTCTCGTGGGGAAACCATCACTTTTGGTCAGGAGATACATTTATTTCAAAACACAGGTGAATGCAACATGATCACCTGAAAACTCATGCTGCGGTCACAGTATGACGTTTCTGACGTTTTCTCGTGGGGAAACCATCACTTTTGGTCAGAAGATACATTTATTTCAAAACAGATGTGAATGCAACATGATCACCTGAAAACTCATGCTGCGTTCACATTATGACGTTTCTGACGTTTTCTCGTGGGGAAATCATCACTTTTCGTCAGGATATACAAGTTTCTCAAAACAGATGTAAATGCAACCTGATCATCTGAAAACTCATGCTGCGCTCACATTATGACGTTTTTGACGTTTTCTCGTTGGGAAACCATCACTTTTGGTCACGAGATACATTTATTTCAAAACAGAGGTGAATGCAACATGATCACCTGAAAACTCATGCTGCTGTCACATTATGACGTTTCTGACGTTTTCTCGTGGGGAAACCATCACTTTTGGTCAGGAGATACAAGTTTCTCCAAACAGAGGTAAATTCAACATGATCACCTGAAAACTCATGCTGCTGTCACATTATGACGTTTCTGACGTTTTCTCGTGGGGAAACCATCACTTTTGGTCAGGAGATACAAGTTTCTCAAAACAGAGGTAAATTCAACATGATCACCTGAAAACTCATGCTGCGGTCACATTATGACGTTTCTGACGTTTTCTCGTGGGGAAACCATCACTTTTGGTCAGGAGATACAAGTTTCTCAAAACAGATGTAAATGCAACCTGATCATCTGAAAACTCATGCTGCGCTCACATTATGACGTTTTTGACGTTTTCTCGTTGGGAAACCATCACTTTTGGTCAGGAGATACATTTATTTCAAAACAGAGGTGAATGCAACATGATCACCTGAAAACTCATGCTGCTGTCACATTATGACGTTTCTGACGTTTTCTCGTGGGGAAACCATCACTTTTGGTCAGGAGATACAAGTTTCTCCAAACAGAGGTAAATTCAACATGATCACCTGAAAACTCATGCTGCTGTCACATTATGACGTTTCTGACGTTTTCTCGTGGGGAAACCATCACTTTTGGTCAGGAGATACAAGTTTCTCAAAACAGAGGTAAATTCAACATGATCACCTGAAAACTCATGCTGCGGTCACATTATGACGTTTCTGACGTTTTCTCGTGGGGAAACCATCACTTTTGGTCAGGAGATACAAGTTTCTCAAAACAGAGGTAAATTCAACATGATCACCTGAAAACTCATGCTGCGGTCACATTATGACGTTTCTGACGTTTTCTCGTTGGGAAAACATCACTTTTGGTCAGAAGATACATTTATTTCAAAACAGAGGTAAATTCAACATGATCACCTGAAAACTCATGCTGCGGTCACATTATGACGTTTTTGACGTTTTCAGGTGGGGAAACCATCACTTTTGGTCAGGAGATACATTTATTTCAGAACAGAGGTAAATTCAACATGATCACCTAAAAACTCATGCTGCGCTCACATTATGACGTTTTTGACGTTTTCTCGTTGGGAAACCATCACTTTTGGTCAGGAGATACAAGTTTCTCAAAACAGAGGTAAATTCAACATGATCACCTGAAAACTCATGCTGCGCTCACATTATGACGTTTTTGACGTTTTCTCGTGGGGAAACCATCACTTTTGGTCAGAAGATACATTTATTTCAAAACAGATGTAAATGCAACATGATCACCTGAAAACTGATGCTGCGGTCACATTATGACGTTTTTGACGTTTTCTCGTTGGGAAACCATCACTTTTGGTCAGAAGATACATTTATTTCAAAACAGAGGTAAATGCAACATGATCACCTGAAAACTCGTGCTGCGGTCAAATTATGACGTTTCTGACGTTTTCTCGTGGGGAAACCATCACTTTTGGTCAGGAGATAGAAGTTTCTCAAAACAGATGTAAATGCAACATGATCATCTGAAAACTCATGCTGCGCTCACATTATGACGTTTTTGACGTTTTCTCGTGGGGAAACCATCTCTTTTGGTCAGGAGATACATTTATTTCAAAACACAGGTGAATGCAACATGATCACCTGAAAACTCATGCTGTGGTCACATTATGACGTTTCTGACGTTTTCTCGTGGGGAAACCATCACTTTTGGTCAGAAGATACATTTATTTCAATACAGAGGTAAATGCAACATGATCACCTGAAAACTCGTGCTTCGGTCAAATTATGACGTTTCTGACGTTTTCTCGTGGGGAAACCATCACTTTTGGTCAGGAGATACAAGTTTCTCAAAACAGATGTAAATGCAACATGATCACCTGAAAACTGATGCTGCGGTCACATTATGACGTTTTTGACGTTTTCTCGTGGGGAAACCATCACTTTTGGTCAGGAGATACAAGTTTCTCAAAACAGAGGTAAATTCAACATGATCACATGAAAACTCATGCTGCTCTCACATTATGACGTTTTTGACGTTTTCTCGTGGGGAAACCATCACTTTTGGTCAGGAGATACATTTATTTCAAAACACAGGTGAATGCAACATGATCATCTTAAAACTCATGCTGCGGTCACTGTACTGCCCTCACGACGCGTTCGCTCTCTCTCGGGCGAGGCTAGGCAGTCAGCTAACAGTATGTACACCAAACACACCAAGACGATCTATATATAACTCACGACACAGCTCCACATGCTAATATGTTAGCTAGCATCACTCGGTAATTACCACGGACTAACAACGCAAAGAATAACTAAACTAACGCTACAGAATCTACACTACAGCTACAACTTCTGTATAGAACAGACTTACAGACAAATGGTCTCCAAGGCTGGAACGCTTTCTAGCTCAGCAGCTGGAACTACGATGCTTCGCTACCGTTGTCCGTCATCAAAACCGCGGTGTTTTGAGTTAGTGCCGTCAAAGCGCCTGAAGGTGCAATGCCAACTCCACCCAGTAGGAAAACCACGCTCCCATTTACACAGGTGCGCTGCTCCGCTACCGCGCCCCAAACTCAATATTTATTTATTTATTTTTTACTATATTGGACATCTTTATGTTTTTAACAGACTTGACCATCAAATCTTAACCTATACAATGGTCAGTACAGTCACATTATGACGTTTTGGACGTTTGCTCGTGGAGGAAACATCACCAGCATGATGGGGTATCTTTTGATCAAATACGCACACGAGTGTGGGAGATTCTAAGGGAAAAATACCCCTCACGAATGGATCCCTCCAAACTAGAAAAGGAGACCCTAAAGGAAGAAGAAAGTCCCTCTCAGTTCCTGCACAACTATCAGAAGATGTGGAGGGCCGAGACTGGGAGTGAGTGGGACAGTACAGAAACAACGAAAGCTTTGTTCATGATGTATGTAAAGAATGCCATGCCCAAAGAGGTGCAGACCAAATTGAACGGGGTGGTAGGATTGATGAAACTGACATGGCCCGTTTTCTCTGAACACATAATACACTATGTAAATGCTTACAGGGCTGAGAAACAGGCACTTGAAAACCAGAACAAGATGATGGCGAATAAACTGACTCAACTGCAGATCGGGGAGCTGGCAAAATAAAAGAAGGAGCGCGAGAAGCCCAAGTCCCAAGCAGCTGTGAGAGCAGCCAACCCAGAACCCGAGAAGGAACCAGAAATGGAGAGGGTAACGCAACCACCTGTAGTCACACCTGTAATGTCTCTACCTCCCGCTCCCCAGGCGGCACCTGTTATGCCCCAGATTCTCCCTGCAGTGCCACCTACTGGTCAACCTCAAGCCCAACCGATGCCACCAATCCATTTCTACCTCAATCAGGGAGGAAGCACCCAACAACCAACAGCTGGTAGAGGAAGGGGCGGCCCGCCCATGAGAGGAAGATGGAGGAGACCTCAGGGACCACAGCAAAATCAAGGGCCCCCACTAGGACCAGCGCCATTGCAGTACCCGAATGTACTCCAGTGTTGGGGATGTGGACAAGCGGGACACATGCAATGACAGTGCCCAGTTAACCCATGGGCAGGATCCCAGAATCCTGGCCCAGGGTCCATCCAACCCGGAACCGTGCCAGCTGTACAGACCAATGGACCATGGATGGGTCCAGCGGCGTACTGGCAATAGGGGTGCCCAGAGGAGCCAGAAGGGAGGGGAATTATGCCTATACTAACACAACGGCCAGACGCAGAACCTAAAATAAATGTGATTGTGTGCAATCGTAGATACCAATTCATGATAGACACAGGGACCACATATTCCTGTATAGGTAAAGACGGAGCCAACCTTCCCCTCTCACACTCCAAAATTCGAACCATAGGCTTCTCTGGGAAAACTCAAGTGATACCAATGACTAAACCGGTTCCATTGCAAATAGGAAAGAGAACGATCCACGCATCTCTTCTATATTCAGCAGAGACGCTGACCAACCTTTTGGGGAGAGACGTACTGTGTCAACTACAGGCAGAAATTAAATGCACACCCGACGGCATCTACTTTGAAGTAGCAGGCGAACAGCCAAATGGAATACCTATGATGTCACTAACAAGTTCTACAGAGTCTCCACAGATGATACACCATACCGCAGAGGCTCAAGTCTTCTGGTTGAGATTGACAACATTGGATTCTTTCCTCTACTACGAATGGGAATCCTGGAGACCTTTGGTAATGAATCACTACGACACATCTAAAGTACCGACACTGCAATTACATTGCACAATGTTGTATGATGAGAATCACACCCACGAGGAATACGAACAGAGTTGGGATGAGAAAGTAAATAACAAAATCACAGTTCTCCAGTATGAAGACATCGTAGTGGGACGACAAGGAGCAGCTGCCATAGTAAAATTGCAGAATGATGTGACCGATTGGTTCCAAGTCGCAGACTCAACGCCACACGTCACTCTGCTGATAACGGACGGATATGAGTCACAAGATCTGGGACCTATGGTAAAGGAGGCAAGGCAAATCAAGGACTGGATAAAAACAGACTACCAACCAATCAGCGTGTCTCCTGATGGACAATTCTTCAAGATCACATTCAACCTTGCAGATGAGGCTGTAGCAGAAAAGGTTAGACTTCCAAGGGAAAGAGTTAGGCACATGCTAATAACAGAGGAACATGCCACACTGTTAGAACAGGTTCCATCACAAGTATGGTCTCAGCATAAAACTGATGTAGGTTTTGTTAAATCAGCTGAACCGCAGAAGTTTAGCATAAAACCAGGAGTTAGATTACCCCATCAGAGGCAGTACCCCCTTAGTCCAGATAAAATTGAAGGTATAAAATCTACCATAGCAGAAGATGCAGGAGTTCTGATAAAGACGCGTAGTGCATGCAATACCCCGATTTTTCCTATCAAGAAGCCTAACAGTGATGAGTACAGGTTAGTGCATGATCTCAGGGCAATCAATGCTTTAGTGACTGAAGAAATTCCAATCGTGCCTGACCCTCACACGTTGTTATCAAATATACCCCCGGGTACTAAGTGGTTCACAGTAATTGACCTATGCTCTGCATTCAGTGTTTCTGTTCATCCTGAATCTCAATATCTGTTTGCGTTTACTTATATGAATCAACAGTACACGTACACTCGCCTGCCACAAGGGTTTGTACACTCCCCCTCCATCTTTAACCGCATTATTGCTAACGATCTTAACCATCTAGACATTCAATCAACTACTTTGATGTATGTGGATGACATTTTGATTTGTTCAGATTCCAAGGAACAGTGTGAGAAAGATGCCATTATTGTGCTGACCGCTCTAGCTGAGGGTGGCCACAAAGTAAGTAAGAAAAAGTTACAATTTTGTCAACAAACGGTGGAGTATTTAGGCAGACAGCTAAGTGGGGACAAGAGGCACATTGCCCCGTCCCAGTTGGAAGCCATAAGCAAAATACCAAAACCGCAAACTGTTGGTCACATGTTGTCCTTTTTAGGTATGGCCGGTTACAGTAGACCATGGATTTGTGACTATGCTCTCAAAACAGCCCCATTACGAGCCATGATCCGTGCAGCAGGACAAGGGTCGCAATCAGCCCAGCTGCAGTGGACTGACGAAGCAGACGGAGCGTTCCATCCTCCAGACTGCCCCGGCGTTGGCCAATCCAGATTACAGTAAACCATTCCATTTGTACGTGGCAGAAAGACAAGGATATGCATGTGCAGTATTGATGCAAGACAGCCCCACAGGTAAACAACCAATTTTGTATTATAGCACCAAATTGGATAGTGTGGAGGAGGGGCTGCCACCCTGCTATCAGGGATTGGCAGCAGCCGCCTTTGCTTACAAAAAGGCCTCAGTAATCACAATGGGCCATCAGGTGTTTTTATATACATCTCATCAACTGCATGCAATGCTCACAAGTCCACTATTTGTGATTACTCAAGCACGTCGGACGGGGTATGAGATCCTGCTATCAGGACCCGACCTGACCATACAAAGATGTACAAATATCAATCCAGCTACAAGAATGGTGCTGCCCACAGAAGGGGTGCCGCACGATTGTCTTACAGAAACAGAAAATTTTATGAAAGTAAGAGATGACTTGTATAATCACCCCATCCCATCTGACCTGACACTGTTCGTAGACGGATCATGTGTCAGGGGAGAAACGGGCAACAGGGCAGGGTATGGCATAGTACAGCTCAAGCCGGACGGCACGTATAGTAGAGTACAAACGGTCAGCCTAGACCAACCCTGCTCGGCCCAATTGGCTGAAATCAAAGCGTTGACAGCGGCGTGCGAATTTGCAGCTAATAAAAGAGCAACTATTTATACAGACAGTGCATATGGTTACGGTGTGTGTCACATTAATGCCAGCATTTGGAAGCAGAGAGGCTTTGTGCGTGCAGATGGCACATGATCATCTTAAAACTCATGCTGCGGTCACTGTACTGCCCTCACGACGCGTTCGCTCTCTCTCGGGCGAGGCTAGGCAGTCAGCTAACAGTATGGAGTTGGAAAGAACCACAATAAGGCTCAACTGTGTTGTTTCTTCCTTTCATCCATTGAGTAATATTTTTTTTTGTAAAACTGAAACAATACAGAAAATAGAGCAGCATAAAAAACTCACGTACACCAAACACACCAAGACGATCTATATATAACTCACGACACAGCTCCACATGCTAATATGTTAGCTAGCATCACTCGGTAATTACCACGGACTAACAACGCAAAGAATAACTAAACTAACGCTACAGAATCTACACTACAGCTACAACTTCTGTATAGAACAGACTTACAGACAAATGGTCTCCAAGGCTGGAACGCTTTCTAGCTCAGCAGCTGGAACTACGATGCTTCGCTACCGTTGTCCGTCATCAAAACCGCGGTGTTTTGAGTTAGTGCCGTCAAAGCGCCTGAAGGTGCAATGCCAACTCCACCCAGTAGGAAAACCACGCTCCCATTTACACAGGTGCGCTGCTCCGCTACCGCGCCCCAAACTCAATATTTATTTATTTATTTTTTACTATATTGGACATCTTTATGTTTTTACCAGACTTGACCATCAAATCTTAACCTATACAATGGTCAGTACAGTCACATTATGACGTTTTGGACGTTTGCTCGTGGAGGAAACATCACTTTCGGTCAGGAGACACATTTATTTCAAACCAGAGCTGAATGACACATGATCATCTGAAAACTTATGCTGCGGTCACATTATGACGGTTATGACGTCTTCTCGTGGGAAAACCATCACTTTTGGTCAGGAGACACGTTTTTATCAAAACAGAAGTGAATGACACATGATCATCTTAAAACTCATGCTGCGGTCACTGTACTGCCCTCACGACGCGTTCGCTCTCTCTCGGGCGAGGCTAGGCAGTCAGCTAACAGTATGGAGTTGGAAAGAACTACAATAAGGCTCAACTGTGTTGTTTCTTCCTTTCATCCATTGAGTAATATTTTTTTTTGTAAAACTGAAACAATACAGAAAATAGAACAGCATAAAAAACTCACGTACACCAAACACACCAAGACGATCTATATATAACTCACGACACAGCTCCACATGCTAATATGTTAGCTAGCATCACTCGGTAATTACCACGGACTAACAACGCAAAGAATAACTAAACTAACGCTACAGAATCTACACTACAGCTACAACTTCTGTATAGAACAGACTTACAGACAAATGGTCTCCAAGGCTGGAACGCTTTCTAGCTCAGCAGCTGGAACTACGATGCTTCGCTACCGTTGTCCGTCATCAAAACCGCGGTGTTTTGAGTTAGTGCCGTCAAAGCGCCTGAAGGTGCAATGCCAACTCCACCCAGTAGGAAAACCACGCTCCCATTTACACAGGTGCACTGCTCCGCTACCGCGCCCCAAACTCAATATTTATTTATTTATTTATTACTATATTGGACATCTTTATGTTTTTACCAGACTTGACCATCAAATCTTAACCTATACAATGGTCAGTACAGTCACATTATGACGTTTTGGACGTTTGCTCGTGGAGGAAACATCACTTTTGGTCAGGAGACACATTTATTTCAAAACAGAGCTGAATGCAACATGCTCATCTTAAAACTTATGCTGCGGTCATATTATGACGGTTATGACGTCTTCTCGTGGGAAAACCATCACTTTTGGTCAGGAGACACGTTTTTATCAAAACAGGTGAATGCAACATGATCATCTTAAAACTCATGCTGCGGTCACTGTACTGCCCTCACGACGCGTTCGCTCTCTCTCGGGCGAGGCTAGGCAGTCAGCTAACAGTATGAAGTTGGAAAGAACCACAATAAGGCTCAACTGTGTTGTTTCTTCCTTTCATCCATTGAGTAATATTTTTTTTGTAAAACTGAAACAATACAGAAAATAGAACAGCATAAAAAACTCACGTACACCAAACACACCAAGACGATCTATATATAACTCACGACACAGCTCCACATGCTAATATGTTAGCTAGCATCACTCGGTAATTACCACGGACTAACAACGCAAAGAATAACTAAACTAACGCTACAGAATCTACACTACAGCTACAACTTCTGTATAGAACAGACTTACAGACAAATGGTCTCCAAGGCTGGAACGCTTTCTAGCTCAGCAGCTGGAACTACGATGCTTCGCTACCGTTGTCCGTCATCAAAACCGCGGTGTTTTGAGTTAGTGCCGTCAAAGCGCCTGAAGGTGCAATGCCAACTCCACCCAGTAGGAAAACCACGCTCCCATTTACACAGGTGCGCTGCTCCGCTACCGCGCCCCAAACTCAATATTTATTTATTTATTTATTACTATATTGGACATCTTTATGTTTTTACCAGACTTGACCATCAAATCTTAACCTATACAATGGTCAGTACAGTCACATTATGACGTTTTGGACGTTTGCTCGTGGAGGAAACATCACTTTTGGTCAGGAGACACATTTATTTCAAAACAGAGCTGAATGCAACATGCTCATCTTAAAACTTATGCTGCGGTCACATTATGACGGTTATGACGTCTTCTCGTGGGAAAACCATCACTTTTGGTCAGGAGACACGTTTTTATCAAAACAGGTGAATGCAACATGATCATCTTAAAACTCATGCTGCGGTCACTGTACTGCCCTCACGACGCGTTCGCTCTCTCTCGGGCGAGGCTAGGCAGTCAGCTAACAGTATGGAGTTGGAAAGAACCACAATAAGGCTCAACTGTGTTGTTTCTTCCTTTCATCCATTGAGTAATATTTTTTTTTGTAAAACTGAAACAATACAGAAAATAGAACAGCATAAAAAACTCACGTACACCAAACACACCAAGACGATCTATATATAACTCACGACACAGCTCCACATGCTAATATGTTAGCTAGCATCACTCGGTAATTACCACGGACTAACAACGCAAAGAATAACTAAACTAACGCTACAGAATCTACACTACAGCTACAACTTCTGTATAGAACAGACTTACAGACAAATGGTCTCCAAGGCTGGAACGCTTTCTAGCTCAGCAGCTGGAACTACGATGCTTCGCTACCGTTGTCCGTCATCAAAACCGCGGTGTTTTGAGTTAGTGCCGTCAAAGCGCCTGAAGGTGCAATGCCAACTCCACCCAGTAGGAAAACCACGCTCCCATTTACACAGGTGCGCTGCTCCGCTACCGCGCCCCAAACTCAATATTTATTTATTTATTTATTACTATATTGGGCATCTTTATGTTTTTACCAGACTTGACCATCAAATCTTAACCTATACAATGGTCAGTACAGTCACATTATGACGTTTTGGACGTTTGCTCGTGGAGGAAACATCACTTTTGGTCAGGAGACACATTTATTTCAAAACAGAGGTGAAAGACACATGATCATCTGAAAACTTATGCTGCGGTCACATTATGACCTTTATGACGTCTTCTCGTGGGGAAACCATCACTTTTGGTCAGGAGACACGTTTTTATCAAAACAGAAGTGAATGACACATGATCATCTTAAAACTCATGCTGCGGTCACTGTACTGCCCTCACGACGCGTTCGCTCTCTCTCGGGCGAGGCTAGGCAGTCAGCTAACAGTATGGAGTTGGAAAGAACTACAATAAGGCTCAACTGTGTTGTTTCTTCCTTTCATCCATTGAGTAATATTTTTTTTTGTAAAACTGAAACAATACAGAAAATAGAACAGCATAAAAAACTCACGTACACCAAACACACCAAGACGATCTATATATAACTCACGACACAGCTCCACATGCTAATATGTTAGCTAGCATCACTCGGTAATTACCACGGACTAACAACGCAAAGAATAACTAAACTAACGCTACAGAATCTACACTACAGCTACAACTTCTGTATAGAACAGACTTACAGACAAATGGTCTCCAAGGCTGGAACGCTTTCTAGCTCAGCAGCTGGAACTACGATGCTTCGCTACCGTTGTCCGTCATCAAAACCGCGGTGTTTTGAGTTAGTGCCGTCAAAGCGCCTGAAGGTGCAATGCCAACTCCACCCAGTAGGAAAACCACGCTCCCATTTACACAGGTGCACTGCTCCGCTACCGCGCCCCAAACTCAATATTTATTTATTTATTTATTACTATATTGGACATCTTTATGTTTTTACCAGACTTGACCATCAAATCTTAACCTATACAATGGTCAGTACAGTCACATTATGACGTTTTGGACGTTTGCTCGTGGAGGAAACATCACTTTTGGTCAGGAGACACATTTATTTCAAAACAGAGCTGAATGCAACATGCTCATCTTAAAACTTATGCTGCGGTCATATTATGACGGTTATGACGTCTTCTCGTGGGAAAACCATCACTTTTGGTCAGGAGACACGTTTTTATCAAAACAGGTGAATGCAACATGATCATCTTAAAACTCATGCTGCGGTCACTGTACTGCCCTCACGACGCGTTCGCTCTCTCTCGGGCGAGGCTAGGCAGTCAGCTAACAGTATGAAGTTGGAAAGAACCACAATAAGGCTCAACTGTGTTGTTTCTTCCTTTCATCCATTGAGTAATATTTTTTTTTTTGTAAAACTGAAACAATACAGAAAATAGAACAGCATAAAAAACTCACGTACACCAAACACACCAAGACGATCTATATATAACTCACGACACAGCTCCACATGCTAATATGTTAGCTAGCATCACTCGGTAATTACCACGGACTAACAACGCAAAGAATAACTAAACTAACGCTACAGAATCGCTACATCGCTACAGCTACAACTTCTGTATAGAACAGACTTACAGACAAATGGTCTCCAAGGCTGGAACGCTTTCTAGCTCAGCAGCTGGAACTACGATGCTTCGCTACCGTTGTCCGTCATCAAAACCGCGGTGTTTTGAGTTAGTGCCGTCAAAGCGCCTGAAGGTGCAATGCCAACTCCACCCAGTAGGAAAACCACGCTCCCATTTACACAGGTGCGCTGCTCCGCTACCGCGCCCCAAACTCAATATTTATTTATTTATTTATTACTATATTGGACATCTTTATGTTTTTACCAGACTTGACCATCAAATCTTAACCTATACAATGGTCAGTACAGTCACATTATGACGTTTTGGACGTTTGCTCGTGGAGGAAACATCACTTTTGGTCAGGAGACACATTTATTTCAAAACAGAGCTGAATGCAACATGCTCATCTTAAAACTTATGCTGCGGTCACATTATGACGGTTATGACGTCTTCTCGTGGGAAAACCATCACTTTTGGTCAGGAGACACGTTTTTATCAAAACAGGTGAATGCAACATGATCATCTTAAAACTCATGCTGCGGTCACTGTACTGCCCTCACGACGCGTTCGCTCTCTCTCGGGCGAGGCTAGGCAGTCAGCTAACAGTATGGAGTTGGAAAGAACCACAATAAGGCTCAACTGTGTTGTTTCTTCCTTTCATCCATTGAGTAATATTTTTTTTTGTAAAACTGAAACAATACAGAAAATAGAACAGCATAAAAAACTCACGTACACCAAACACACCAAGACGATCTATATATAACTCACGACACAGCTCCACATGCTAATATGTTAGCTAGCATCACTCGGTAATTACCACGGACTAACAACGCAAAGAATAACTAAACTAACGCTACAGAATCTACACTACAGCTACAACTTCTGTATAGAACAGACTTACAGACAAATGGTCTCCAAGGCTGGAACGCTTTCTAGCTCAGCAGCTGGAACTACGATGCTTCGCTACCGTTGTCCGTCATCAAAACCGCGGTGTTTTGAGTTAGTGCCGTCAAAGCGCCTGAAGGTGCAATGCCAACTCCACCCAGTAGGAAAACCACGCTCCCATTTACACAGGTGCGCTGCTCCGCTACCGCGCCCCAAACTCAATATTTATTTATTTATTTATTACTATATTGGACATCTTTATGTTTTTACCAGACTTGACCATCAAATCTTAACCTATACAATAGTCAGTACAGTCACATTATGACGTTTTGGACGTTTGCTCGTGGAGGAAACATCACTTTTGGTCAGGAGACACATTTATTTCAAAACAGAGCTGAATGCAACATGCTCATCTTAAAACTTATGCTGCGGTCACATTATGACGGTTATGATGTCTTCTCGTGGGAAAACCATCACTTTTGGTCAGGAGACACGTTTTTATCAAAACAGGTGAATGCAACATGATCATCTTAAAACTCATGCTGCGGTCACTGTACTGCCCTCACGACGCGTTCGCTCTCTCTCGGGCGAGGCTAGGCAGTCAGCTAACAGTATGGAGTTGGAAAGAACCACAATAAGGCTCAACTGTGTTGTTTCTTCCTTTCATCCATTGAGTAATATATTTTTTTGTAAAACTGAAACAATACAGAAAATAGAACAGCATAAAAAACTCACGTACACCAAACACACCAAGACGATCTATATATAACTCACGACACAGCTCCACATGCTAATATGTTAGCTAGCATCACTCGGTAATTACCACGGACTAACAACGCAAAGAATAACTAAACTAACGCTACAGAATCTACACTACAGCTACAACTTCTGTATAGAACAGACTTACAGACAAATGGTCTCCAAGGCTGGAACGCTTTCTAGCTCAGCAGCTGGAACTACGATGCTTCGCTACCGTTGCCCGTCATCAAAACCGCAGTGTTTTGAGTTAGTGCCGTCAAAGCGCCTGAAGGTGCAATGCCAACTCCACCCAGTAGGAAAACCACGCTCCCATTTACACAGGTGCGCTGCTCCGCTACCGCGCCCCAAACTCAATATTTATTTATTTATTTATTACTATATTGGACATCTTTATGTTTTTACCAGACTTGACCATCAAATCTTAACCTATACAATGGTCAGTACAGTCACATTATGACGTTTTGGACGTTTGCTCGTGGAGGAAACATCACTTTTGGTCAGGAGACACATTTATTTCAAAACAGAGCTGAATGCAACATGCTCATCTTAAAACTTATGCTGCGGTCACATTATGACGGTTATGACGTCTTCTCGTGGGAAAACCATCACTTTTGGTCAGGAGACACGTTTTTATCAAAACAGGTGAATGCAACATGATCATCTTAAAACTCATGCTGCGGTCACTGTACTGCCCTCACGACGCGTTCGCTCTCTCTCGGGCGAGGCTAGGCAGTCAGCTAACAGTATGGAGTTGGAAAGAACCACAATAAGGCTCAACTGTGTTGTTTCTTCCTTTCATCCATTGAGTAATATTTTTTTTGTAAAACTGAAACAATACAGAAAATAGAACAGCATAAAAAACTCACGTACACCAAACACACCAAGACGATCTATATATAACTCACGACACAGCTCCACATGCTAATATGTTAGCTAGCATCACTCGGTAATTACCACGGACTAACAACGCAAAGAATAACTAAACTAACGCTACAGAATCTACACTACAGCTACAACTTCTGTATAGAACAGACTTACAGACAAATGGTCTCCAAGGCTGGAACGCTTTCTAGCTCAGCAGCTGGAACTACGATGCTTCGCTACCGTTGTCCGTCATCAAAACCGCGGTGTTTTGAGTTAGTGCCGTCAAAGCGCCTGAAGGTGCAATGCCAACTCCACCCAGTAGGAAAACCACGCTCCCATTTACACAGGTGCGCTGCTCCGCTACCGCGCCCCAAACTCAATATTTATTTATTTATTTATTACTATATTGGACATCTTTATGTTTTTACCAGACTTGACCATCAAATCTTAACCTATACAATGGTCAGTACAGTCACATTATGACGTTTTGGACGTTTGCTCGTGGAGGAAACATCACTTTTGGTCAGGAGACACATTTATTTCAAAACAGAGCTGAATGCAACATGCTCATCTTAAAACTTATGCTGCGGTCACATTATGACGGTTATGACGTCTTCTCGTGGGAAAACCATCACTTTTGGTCAGGAGACACGTTTTTATCAAAACAGGTGAATGCAACATGATCATCTTAAAACTCATGCTGCGGTCACTGTACTGCCCTCACGACGCGTTCGCTCTCTCTCGGGCGAGGCTAGGCAGTCAGCTAACAGTATGGAGTTGGAAAGAACCACAATAAGGCTCAACTGTGTTGTTTCTTCCTTTCATCCATTGAGTAATATTTTTTTTTGTAAAACTGAAACAATACAGAAAATAGAACAGCATAAAAAACTCACGTACACCAAACACACCAAGACGATCTATATATAACTCACGACACAGCTCCACATGCTAATATGTTAGCTAGCATCACTCGGTAATTACCACGGACTAACAACGCAAAGAATAACTAAACTAACGCTACAGAATCTACACTACAGCTACAACTTCTGTATAGAACAGACTTACAGACAAATGGTCTCCAAGGCTGGAACGCTTTCTAGCTCAGCAGCTGGAACTACGATGCTTCGCTACCGTTGTCCGTCATCAAAACCGCGGTGTTTTGAGTTAGTGCCGTCAAAGCGCCTGAAGGTGCAATGCCAACTCCACCCAGTAGGAAAACCACGCTCCCATTTACACAGGTGCGCTGCTCCGCTACCGCGCCCCAAACTCAATATTTATTTATTTATTTATTACTATATTGGGCATCTT
This sequence comes from Takifugu ocellatus, assembly GCA_027382335.1. NCBI lineage: Eukaryota > Metazoa > Chordata > Actinopteri > Tetraodontiformes > Tetraodontidae > Takifugu > Takifugu ocellatus. Next base: position 70,708 of record JAPVLW010000043.1, read on the forward strand.
TATGTTTTTACCAGACTTCACCATCAAATCTTAACCTATACAATGGTCAGTACAGTCACATTATGACGTTTTGGACGTTTGCTCGTGGAGGAAACATCACTTTTGGTCAGGAGACACATTTATTTCAAAACAGAGGTGAATGACACATGATCATCTGAAAACTTATGCTGCGGTCACATTATGACCTTTATGACGTCTTCTCGTGGGGAAACCATCACTTTTGCTCAGGAGACACGTTTTTATCAAAACAGAAGTGAATGCAACATGATAATCTTAAAACTTGTGCTGCAGTCACATTATGACGTTTCTGACGTTTTCTCATGGGGAAACCATCACTTTTGGTCAGGAGACACAAGTTTCTCAAAACAGAGGTAAATGCAACATGATCATCTGAAAACTCATGCTGCGGTCACATTATGACGTTTCTGACGTCTTCTCGTGGGAAAACCATCACTTTTGGTCAGGAGACACGTTTTTATCAAAACAGGTGAATGCAACATGATCATCTTAAAACTCATGCTGCGGTCACTGTACTGCCCTCACGACGCGTTCGCTCTCTCTCGGGCGAGGCTAGGCAGTCAGCTAACAGTATGGAGTTGGAAAGAACCACAATAAGGCTCAACTGTGTTGTTTCTTCCTTTCATCCATTGAGTAATATTTTTTTTTGTAAAACTGAAACAATACAGAAAATAGAACAGCATAAAAAACTCACGTACACCAAACACACCAAGACGATCTATATATAACTCACGACACAGCTCCACATGCTAATATGTTAGCTAGCATCACTCGGTAATTACCACGGACTAACAACGCAAAGAATAACTAAACTAACGCTACAGAATCTACACTACAGCTACAACTTCTGTATAGAACAGACTTACAGACAAATGGTCTCCAAGGCTGGAACGCTTTCTAGCTCAGCAGCTGGAACTACGATGCTTCGCTACCGTTGTCCGTCATCAAAACCGCGGTGTTTTGAGTTAGTGCCGTCAAAGCGCCTGAAGGTGCAATGCCAACTCCACCCAGTAGGAAAACCACGCTCCCATTTACACAGGTGCGCTGCTCCGCTACCGCGCCCCAAACTCAATATTTATTTATTTATTTATTACTATATTGGACATCTTTATGTTTTTACCAGACTTGACCATCAAATCTTAACCTATACAATGGTCAGTACAGTCACATTATGACGTTTTGGACGTTTGCTCGTGGAGGAAACATCACTTTTGGTCAGGAGACACATTTATTTCAAAACAGAGCTGAATGCAACATGCTCATCTTAAAACTTATGCTGCGGTCACATTATGACGGTTATGACGTCTTCTCGTGGGAAAACCATCACTTTTGGTCAGGAGACACGTTTTTATCAAAACAGGTGAATGCAACATGATCATCTTAAAACTCATGCTGCGGTCACTGTACTGCCCTCACGACGCGTTCGCTCTCTCTCGGGCGAGGCTAGGCAGTCAGCTAACAGTATGGAGTTGGAAAGAACCACAATAAGGCTCAACTGTGTTGTTTCTTCCTTTCATCCATTGAGTAATATTTTTTTTTGTAAAACTGAAACAATACAGAAAATAGAACAGCATAAAAAACTCACGTACACCAAACACACCAAGACGATCTATATATAACTCACGACACAGCTCCACATGCTAATATGTTAGCTAGCATCACTCGGTAATTACCACGGACTAACAACGCAAAGAATAACTAAACTAACGCTACAGAATCTACACTACAGCTACAACTTCTGTATAGAACAGACTTACAGACAAATGGTCTCCAAGGCTGGAACGCTTTCTAGCTCAGCAGCTGGAACTACGATGCTTCGCTACCGTTGTCCGTCATCAAAACCGCGGTGTTTTGAGTTAGTGCCGTCAAAGCGCCTGAAGGTGCAATGCCAACTCCACCCAGTAGGAAAACCACGCTCCCATTTACACAGGTGCGCTGCTCCGCTACCGCGCCCCAAACTCAATATTTATTTATTTATTTATTACTATATTGGGCATCTTTATGTTTTTACCAGACTTCACCATCAAATCTTAACCTATACAATGGTCAGTACAGTCACATTATGACGTTTTGGACGTTTGCTCGTGGAGGAAACATCACTTTTGGTCAGGAGACACATTTATTTCAAAACAGAGGTGAATGACACATGATCATCTGAAAACTTATGCTGCGGTCACATTATGACCTTTATGACGTCTTCTCGTGGGGAAACCATCACTTTTGGTCAGGAGACACGTTTTTATCAAAACAGAAGTGAATGCAACATGATAATCTTAAAACTTGTGCTGCAGTCACATTATGACGTTTCTGACGTTTTCTCATGGGGAAACCATCACTTTTGGTCAGGAGACACAAGTTTCTCAAAACAGAGGTAAATGCAACATGATCACCTGAAAACTCATGCTGCGGTCACATTATGACGTTTTTGACGTCTGCTCGTGGGGAAACCATCACTTTTGGGAAGGAGACACATTTTTTTCAAAACAAAGGTGAATGCAAAATTATCACCTGAAAACTCATGCTGCGGTCGCATTATGAAGTTTCTGACGTTTTCTCGTGGGGAAACCATCACTTTTAGTCAGGAGATACAAGTTTCTCAAAACAGACGTAAATGTAACATGATCACCTGAAAACTCATGCTGCGGTCACATTATGACGTTTTTGACGTGTTCTCGAGGGGAAACCATCACTTTTGGGAAAGAGACACTTTTTTTTCAAAACAGAGGTGAATGCAACATGATCACCTGAAAACTATTGCTTGCGGTCACATTATGACGTTTTTGACGTTTTCTCGTGGGGAAACCATCACTTTTGGTCAGGAGATACATTAATTTCAAAACAGAGGTGAATGCAACATGATCATCTGAAAACTCATGCTGCGCTCACATTATGACGTTTTTGACGTGTTCTCGTGGGGAAATCATCACTTTTCGTCAGGATATATAAGTTTCTCAAAACAGATGTAAATGCAACATGATCATCTGAAAACTCATGCTGAACTCACATTATGACGTTTTTGACGTTTTCTCGTGGGAAAACCATCACTTTTGGTCAGGAGATACATTTATTTCAAAACACAGGTGAATGCAACATGATCACCTGAAAACTCATGCTGCGGTCACATTATGACGTTTCTGACGTTTTCTCGTGGGGAAACCATCACTTTTGGTCAGGAGATACAAGTTTCTCAAAACAGAGGTAAATTCAACATGATCACCTGAAAACTCATGCTGCGGTCACATTATGACGTTTTTGACGTTTTCTCGTGGGGAAACCATCACTTTTGGTCAGGATATACAAGTTTCTCAAAACAGACGTAAATGCAACATGATCACCTGAAAACTCATGCTGCGGTCACATTATGACGTTTCTGACGTTTTCTCGTTGGGAAACCATCACTTTTAGTCAGGATATACATTTATTTCAAAACAGAGGTGAATGCAACATGATCACCTGAAAACTGATGCTGCGGTCACATTATGACGTTTTTGACGTGTTCTCGTGGGGAAACCATCACTTTTGGTCAGGCGATACAAGTTTCTCAAAACAGACGTAAATTCAACATGATCACCTGAAAACTGATGCTGCGGTCACATTATGACGTTTTTGACGTTTTCACGTTGGGAAAAAATCACTTTTGGTCAGAAGATACATTTATTTCAAAACACAGGTGAATGCAACATGATCACCTGAAAACTCATGCTGCGGTCACATTATGACGTTTCTGACGTTTTCTCGTGGGGAAACCATCACTTTGCGTCAGGAGATACAAGTTTCTCAAAACAGAGGTAAATTCAACATGATCACCTGAAAACTCATGCTGCGGTCACATTATGACGTTTTTGACGTTTTCTCGTTGGGAAAACATCACTTTTGGTCAGAAGATACATTTATTTCAAAACAGAGGTAAATTCAACATGATCACCTGAAAACTCATGCTGCGGTCACATTATGACGTTTCTGACGTTTTCTCGTGGGGAAACCATCACTTTTGGTCAGGACATATATTTATTTCAAAACAGAGGTGAATGCAACATGATCACCTGAAAACTGATGCTGCGGTCACATTATGACGTTTCTGACGTTTTCTCGTGGGGAAACCATCACTTTTGGTCAGGAGATACAAGTTTCTCAAAACAGAGGTAAATTCAACATGATCAACTGAAAACTCATGCTGCGCTCACATTATGACGTTTTTGACGTTTTCTCGTGGGGAAACCATCACTTATGGTCAGGAGATACATTTATTTCAAAACAGATGTGAATGCAACATGATCACCTGAAAACTCATGCTGCGGTCAAATTATGACGTTTCTAACGTTTTCTCGTTGGGAAACCATCACTTTTGGTCAGGAGATACATTTATTTCAAAACAGAGGTAAATTCAACATGATCACCTGAAAACTCATGCTGCGCTCACACTATGACGTTTTTGACGTTTTCTTGTGGGGAAACCATCACTTATGGTCAGGAGATACAAGTTTCTCAAAACAGAGGTAAATGCAACATGATCACCTGAAAACTCATGCTGCGCTCACATTATGACGTTTTTGACGTATTCTCGTGGGGAAACCATCACTTTTAGTCAGGATATACATTTATTTCAAAACAGAGGTGAATGCAACATGATCACCTGAAAACTGATGCTGCGGTCACATTATGACGTTTTTGACGTGTTCTCGTGGGGAAACCATCACTTTTGGTCAGGAGATACAAGTTTCTCAAAACAGACGTAAATTCAACATGATCACCTGAAAACTCATGCTGCGGTCACATTATGACGTTTTTGACGTTTTCGCGTTGGGAAAACATCACTTTTGGTCAGAAGATACATTTATTTCAAAACAGAGGTAAATTCAACATGATCACCTGAAAACTCATGCTGCGGTCACATTATGACGTTTCTGACGTTTTCTCGTGGGGAAACAATCACTTTTGGTCAGGAGATACAAGTTTCTCAAAACAGAGGTAAATTCAACATGATCACCTGAAAACTCATGCTGCGCTCACATTATGACGTTTTTGACGTTTTCTCGTGGGGAAACCATCACTTTTGGTCAGGACATATATTTATTTCAAAACAGAGGTGAATGCAACATGATCACCTGAAAACTGATGCTGCGGTCACATTATGACGTTTCTGACGTTTTCTCGTGGGGAAACCATCACTTTTGGTCAGGAGATACAAGTTTCTCAAAACAGAGGTAAATTCAACATGATCAACTGAAAACTCATGCTGCGCTCACATTATGACGTTTTTGACGTTTTCTCGTGGGGAAACCATCACTTATGGTCAGGAGATACATTTATTTCAAAACAGATGTGAATGCAACATGATCACCTGAAAACTCATGCTGCGGTCAAATTATGACGTTTCTAACGTTTTCTCGTTGGGAAACCATCACTTTTGGTCAGGAGATACAAGTTTCTCAAAACAGAGGTAAATGCAACATGATCACCTGAAAACTCATGCTGCGGTCACATTATGACGTTTTTGACGTTTTCTCGTGGGGAAACCATCACTTTTGGTCAGGATATACAAGTTTCTCAAAACAGACGTAAATGCAACATGATCACCTGAAAACTCATGCTGCGCTCACATTATGACGTTTCTGACGTTTTCTCGTTGGGAAAACATCACTTTTGGTCAGAAGATACATTTATTTCAAAACAGAGGTAAATTCAACATGATCACCTGAAAACTCATGCTGCGCTCACACTATGACGTTTTTGACGTTTTCTTGTGGGGAAACCATCACTTATGGTCAGGAGATACAAGTTTCTCAAAACAGAGGTAAATGCAACATGATCACCTGAAAACTCATGCTGCGCTCACATTATGACGTTTTTGACGTATTCTCGTGGGGAAACCATCACTTTTAGTCAGGATATACATTTATTTCAAAACAGAGGTGAATGCAACATGATCACCTGAAAACTGATGCTGCGGTCACATTATGACGTTTTTGACGTGTTCTCGTGGGGAAACCATCACTTTTGGTCAGGAGATACAAGTTTCTCAAAACAGAGGTAAATGCAACATGATCACCTGAAAACTCATGCTGCGGTCACATTATGACGTTTTTGACGTTTTCTCGTGGGGAAACCATCACTTTTGGTCAGGATATACAAGTTTCTCAAAACAGACGTAAATGCAACATGATCACCTGAAAACTCATGCTGCGCTCACATTATGACGTTTCTGACGTTTTCTCGTTGGGAAAACATCACTTTTGGTCAGAAGATACATTTATTTCAAAACAGAGGTAAATTCAACATGATCACCTGAAAACTCATGCTGCGCTCACACTATGACGTTTTTGACGTTTTCTTGTGGGGAAACCATCACTTATGGTCAGGAGATACAAGTTTCTCAAAACAGAGGTAAATGCAACATGATCACCTGAAAACTCATGCTGCGCTCACATTATGACGTTTTTGACGTATTCTCGTGGGGAAACCATCACTTTTAGTCAGGATATACATTTATTTCAAAACAGAGGTGAATGCAACATGATCACCTGAAAACTGATGCTGCGGTCACATTATGACGTTTTTGACGTGTTCTCGTGGGGAAACCATCACTTTTGGTCAGGAGATACAAGTTTCTCAAAACAGATGTAAATTCAACATGATCACCTGAAAACTGATGCTGCGGTCACATTATGACGTTTTTGACGTTTTCTCGTTGGGAAAAAATCACTTTTGGTCAGAAGATACATTTATTTCAAAACACAGGTGAATGCAACATGATCACCTGAAAACTCATGCTGCGGTCACATTATGACGTTTCTGACGTTTTCTCGTGGGGAAACCATCACTTTGCGTCAGGAGATACAAGTTTCTCAAAACAGAGGTAAATTCAACATGATCACCTGAAAACTCATGCTGCGGTCACATTATGACGTTTTTGACGTTTTCTCGTTGGGAAAACATCACTTTTGGTCAGAAGATATATTTATTTCAAAACAGAGGTAAATTCAACATGATCACCTGAAAACTCATGCTGCGGTCACATTATGACGTTTCTGACGTTTTCTCGTGGGGAAACCATCACTTTTGGTCAGGAGATACAAGTTTCTCAAAACAGAGGTAAATTCAACATGATCAACTGAAAACTCATGCTGCGGTCACATTATGACGTTTCTGACGTATTCTCGTGGGGAAACCATCACTTTTAGTCAGGATATACATTTATTTCAAAACAGAGGTGAATGCAACATGATCACCTGAAAACTGATGCTGCGGTCACATTATGACGTTTTTGACGTGTTCTCGTGGGGAAACCATCACTTTTGGTCAGGAGATACAAGTTTCTCAAAACAGACGTAAATTCAACATGATCACCTGAAAACTGATGCTGCGGTCACATTATGACGTTTTTGACGTTTTCTCGTTGGGAAAACATCACTTTTGGTCAGAAGATACATTTATTTCAAAACACAGGTGAATGCAACATGATCACCTGAAAACTCATGCTGCGGTCACATTATGACGTTTCTGACGTTTTCTCGTGGGGAAACCATCACTTTGCGTCAGGAGATACAAGTTTCTCAAAACAGAGGTAAATTCAACATGATCACCTGAAAACTCATGCTGCGCTCACATTATGACGTTTTTGACGTATTCTCGTGGAGAAACCATCACTTATGGTCAGGAGATACATTTATTTCAAAACAGATGTGAATGCAACATGATCACCTGAAAACTCATGCTGCGGTCAAATTATGACGTTTCTAACGTTTTCTCGTTGGGAAACCATCACTTTTGGTCAGGAGATACAAGTTTCTCAAAACAGAGGTAAATGCAACATGATCACCTGAAAACTCATGCTGCGGTCACATTATGACGTTTTTGACGTTTTCTCGTGGGGAAACCATCACTTTTGGTCAGGATATACAAGTTTCTCAAAACAGACTTAAATGCAACATGATCACCTGAAAACTCATGCTGCGCTCACATTATGACGTTTTTGACGTTTTCTCGTTGGGAAAACATCACTTTTGGTCAGAAGATACATTTATTTCAAAACAGAGGTAAATGCAACATGATCACCTGAAAACTCATGCTGCGGTCACATTATGACGTTTTTGACGTTATCTCGTGGGGAAACCATCACTTTTGGTCAGGATATACAAGTTTCTCAAAACAGACTTAAATGCAACATGATCACCTGAAAACTCATGCTGCGCTCACATTATGACGTTTCTGACGTTTTCTCGTTGGGAAAACATCACTTTTGGTCAGAAGATACATTTATTTCAAAACAGAGGTAAATTCAACATGATCACCTGAAAACTCATGCTGCGCTCACATTATGACGTTTTTGACGTATTCTCGTGGGGAAACCATCACTTTTGGTCAGGAGATACAAGTTTCTCAAAACAGACGTAAATTCAACATGATCACCTGAAAACTGATGCTGCGGTCACATTATGACGTTTCTGACGTTTTCTCGTGGGGAAACCATCACTTTGCGTCAGGAGATACAAGTTTCTCAAAACAGAGGTAAATTCAACATGATCACCTGAAAACTCATGCTGCGGTCACATTATGACGTTTTTGACGTTTTCTCGTTGGGAAAACATCACTTTTGGTCAGAAGATACATTTATTTCAAAACAGAGGTAAATTCAACATGATCACCTGAAAACTATTGCTTGCGGTCACATTATGACGTTTCTGACGTTTTCTCGTGGGGAAACCATCACTTTTGGTCAGGATATACAAGTTTCTCAAAATAGAGGTAAATTCAACATGATCACCTGAAAACTCATGCTGCGCTCACATTATGACGTTTTTGACGTTTTCTCGTGGGGAAACCATCACTTTTGGTCAGGAGATACAAGTTTCTCAAAACAGAGGTAAATGCAACATGATCATCTGAAAACTCATGCTGCGGTCACATCATGACGTTTTTGACGTTTTCTCGTGGGGAAACCATCACTTTTGGTCAGGAGATACATTTATTTCAAAACAGAGGTAAATTCAACATGATCACCTGAAAACTCATGCTGCGCTCACATTATGACGTTTCTGACGTTTTCTTGTGGGGAAACCATCACTTATGGTCAGGAGATACAAGTTTCTCAAAACAGAGGTAAATGCAACATGATCACCTGAAAACTCATGCTGCGCTCACATTATGACGTTTTTGACGTATTCTCGTGGGGAAACCATCACTTTTAGTCAGGATATACATTTATTTCAAAACAGAGGTGAATGCAACATGATCACCTGAAAACTGATGCTGCGGTCACATTATGACGTTTTTGACGTGTTCTCGTGGGGAAACCATCACTTTTGGTCAGGAGATACAAGTTTCTCAAAACAGACGTAAATTCAACATGATCACCTGAAAACTCATGCTGCGGTCACATTATGACGTTTTTGACGTTTTCTCGTTGGGAAAACATCACTTTTGGTCAGGAGATACAAGTTTCTCAAAACAGACGTAAATTCAACATGATCACCTGAAAACTCATGCTGCGGTCACATTATGACGTTTTTGACGTTTTCGCGTTGGGAAAACATCACTTTTGGTCAGAAGATACATTTATTTCAAAACAGAGGTAAATTCAACATGATCACCTGAAAACTCATGCTGCGGTCACATTATGACGTTTCTGACGTTTTCTCGTGGGGAAACAATCACTTTTGGTCAGGAGATACAAGTTTCTCAAAACAGAGGTAAATTCAACATGATCACCTGAAAACTCATGCTGCGCTCACATTATGACGTTTTTGACGTTTTCTCGTGGGGAAACCATCACTTTTGGTCAGGACATATATTTATTTCAAAACAGAGGTAAATGCAACATGATCACCTGAAAACTGATGCTGCGGTCACATTATGACGTTTCTGACGTTTTCTCGTGGGGAAACCATCACTTTTGGTCAGGAGATACAAGTTTCTCAAAACAGAGGTAAATTCAACATGATCAACTGAAAACTCATGCTGCGCTCACATTATGACGTTTTTGACGTTTTCTCGTGGGGAAACCATCACTTATGGTCAGGAGATACATTTATTTCAAAACAGATGTGAATGCAACATGATCACCTGAAAACTCATGCTGCGGTCAAATTATGACGTTTCTAACGTTTTCTCGTTGGGAAACCATCACTTTTGGTCAGGAGATACAAGTTTCTCAAAACAGAGGTAAATGCAACATGATCACCTGAAAACTCATGCTGCGGTCACATTATGACGTTTTTGACGTTTTCTCGTGGGGAAACCATCACTTTTGGTCAGGATATACAAGTTTCTCAAAACAGACGTAAATGCAACATGATCACCTGAAAACTCATGCTGCGCTCACATTATGACGTTTCTGACGTTTTCTCGTTGGGAAAACATCACTTTTGGTCAGAAGATACATTTATTTCAAAACAGAGGTAAATTCAACATGATCACCTGAAAACTCATGCTGCGCTCACATTATGACGTTTTTGACGTATTCTCGTGGGGAAACCATCACTTTTAGTCAGGATATACATTTATTTCAAAACAGAGGTGAATGCAACATGATCACCTGAAAACTGATGCTGCGGTCACATTATGACGTTTTTGACGTGTTCTCGTGGGGAAACCATCACTTTTAGTCAGGATATACATTTATTTCAAAACAGAGGTGAATGCAACATGATCACCTGAAAACTGATGCTGCGGTCACATTATGACGTTTTTGACGTGTTCTCGTGGGGAAACCATCACTTTTGGTCAGGAGATACAAGTTTCTCAAAACAGACGTAAATGCAACATGATCACCTGAAAACTCATGCTGCGGTCACATTATGACGTTTCTGACGTTTTCTCGTTGGGAAACCATCACTTTTAGTCAGGATATACATTTATTTCAAAACAGAGGTGAATGCAACATGATCACCTGAAAACTGATGCTGCGGTCACATTATGACGTTTTTGACGTGTTCTCGTGGGGAAACCATCACTTTTGGTCAGGCGATACAAGTTTCTCAAAACAGACGTAAATTCAACATGATCACCTGAAAACTGATGCTGCGGTCACATTATGACGTTTTTGACGTTTTCACGTTGGGAAAAAATCACTTTTGGTCAGAAGATACATTTATTTCAAAACACAGGTGAATGCAACATGATCACCTGAAAACTCATGCTGCGGTCACATTATGACGTTTCTGACGTTTTCTCGTGGGGAAACCATCACTTTGCGTCAGGAGATACAAGTTTCTCAAAACAGAGGTAAATTCAACATGATCACCTGAAAACTCATGCTGCGGTCACATTATGACGTTTTTGACGTTTTCTCGTTGGGAAAACATCACTTTTGGTCAGAAGATACATTTATTTCAAAACAGAGGTAAATTCAACATGATCACCTGAAAACTCATGCTGCGGTCACATTATGACGTTTCTGACGTTTTCTCGTGGGGAAACCATCACTTTTGGTCAGGACATATATTTATTTCAAAACAGAGGTGAATGCAACATGATCACCTGAAAACTGATGCTGCGGTCACATTATGACGTTTCTGACGTTTTCTCGTGGGGAAACCATCACTTTTGGTCAGGAGATACAAGTTTCTCAAAACAGAGGTAAATTCAACATGATCAACTGAAAACTCATGCTGCGCTCACATTATGACGTTTTTGACGTTTTCTCGTGGGGAAACCATCACTTATGGTCAGGAGATACATTTATTTCAAAACAGATGTGAATGCAACATGATCACCTGAAAACTCATGCTGCGGTCAAATTATGCCGTTTCTAACGTTTTCTCGTTGGGAAACCATCACTTTTGGTCAGGAGATACATTTATTTCAAAACAGAGGTAAATTCAACATGATCACCTGAAAACTCATGCTGCGCTCACACTATGACGTTTTTGACGTTTTCTTGTGGGGAAACCATCACTTATGGTCAGGAGATACAAGTTTCTCAAAACAGAGGTAAATGCAACATGATCACCTGAAAACTCATGCTGCGCTCACATTATGACGTTTTTGACGTATTCTCGTGGGGAAACCATCACTTTTAGTCAGGATATACATTTATTTCAAAACAGAGGTGAATGCAACATGATCACCTGAAAACTGATGCTGCGGTCACATTATGACGTTTTTGACGTGTTCTCGTGGGGAAACCATCACTTTTGGTCAGGAGATACAAGTTTCTCAAAACAGACGTAAATTCAACATGATCACCTGAAAACTCATGCTGCGGTCACATTATGACGTTTTTGACGTTTTCGCGTTGGGAAAACATCACTTTTGGTCAGAAGATACATTTATTTCAAAACAGAGGTAAATTCAACATGATCACCTGAAAACTCATGCTGCGGTCACATTATGACGTTTCTGACGTTTTCTCGTGGGGAAACAATCACTTTTGGTCAGGAGATACAAGTTTCTCAAAACAGAGGTAAATTCAACATGATCACCTGAAAACTCATGCTGCGCTCACATTATGACGTTTTTGACGTTTTCTCGTGGGGAAACCATCACTTTTGGTCAGGACATATATTTATTTCAAAACAGAGGTGAATGCAACATGATCACCTGAAAACTGATGCTGCGGTCACATTATGACGTTTCTGACGTTTTCTCGTGGGGAAACCATCACTTTTGGTCAGGAGATACAAGTTTCTCAAAACAGAGGTAAATTCAACATGATCAACTGAAAACTCATGCTGCGCTCACATTATGACGTTTTTGACGTTTTCTCGTGGGGAAACCATCACTTATGGTCAGGAGATACATTTATTTCAAAACAGATGTGAATGCAACATGATCACCTGAAAACTCATGCTGCGGTCAAATTATGACGTTTCTAACGTTTTCTCGTTGGGAAACCATCACTTTTGGTCAGGAGATACAAGTTTCTCAAAACAGAGGTAAATGCAACATGATCACCTGAAAACTCATGCTGCGGTCACATTATGACGTTTTTGACGTTTTCTCGTGGGGAAACCATCACTTTTGGTCAGGATATACAAGTTTCTCAAAACAGACGTAAATGCAACATGATCACCTGAAAACTCATGCTGCGCTCACATTATGACGTTTCTGACGTTTTCTCGTTGGGAAAACATCACTTTTGGTCAGAAGATACATTTATTTCAAAACAGAGGTAAATTCAACATGATCACCTGAAAACTCATGCTGCGCTCACACTATGACGTTTTTGACGTTTTCTTGTGGGGAAACCATCACTTATGGTCAGGAGATACAAGTTTCTCAAAACAGAGGTAAATGCAACATGATCACCTGAAAACTCATGCTGCGCTCACATTATGACGTTTTTGACGTATTCTCGTGGGGAAACCATCACTTTTAGTCAGGATATACATTTATTTCAAAACAGAGGTGAATGCAACATGATCACCTGAAAACTGATGCTGCGGTCACATTATGACGTTTTTGACGTGTTCTCGTGGGGAAACCATCACTTTTGGTCAGGAGATACAAGTTTCTCAAAACAGAGGTAAATGCAACATGATCACCTGAAAACTCATGCTGCGGTCACATTATGACGTTTTTGACGTTTTCTCGTGGGGAAACCATCACTTTTGGTCAGGATATACAAGTTTCTCAAAACAGACGTAAATGCAACATGATCACCTGAAAACTCATGCTGCGCTCACATTATGACGTTTCTGACGTTTTCTCGTTGGGAAAACATCACTTTTGGTCAGAAGATACATTTATTTCAAAACAGAGGTAAATTCAACATGATCACCTGAAAACTGATGCTGCGGTCACATTATGACGTTTCTGACGTTTTCTCGTGGGGAAACCATCACTTTTGGTCAGGAGATACAAGTTTCTCAAAACAGAGGTAAATGCAACATGATCACCTGAAAACTCATGCTGCGGTCACATTATGACGTTTTTGACGTTTTCTCGTGGGGAAACCATCACTTTTGGTCAGGATATACAAGTTTCTCAAAACAGACGTAAATGCAACATGATCACCTGAAAACTCATGCTGCGCTCACATTATGACGTTTCTGACGTTTTCTCGTTGGGAAAACATCACTTTTGGTCAGAAGATACATTTATTTCAAAACAGAGGTAAATTCAACATGATCACCTGAAAACTCATGCTGCGCTCACACTATGACGTTTTTGACGTTTTCTTGTGGGGAAACCATCACTTATGGTCAGGAGATACAAGTTTCTCAAAACAGAGGTAAATGCAACATGATCACCTGAAAACTCATGCTGCGCTCACATTATGACGTTTTTGACGTATTCTCGTGGGGAAACCATCACTTTTAGTCAGGATATACATTTATTTCAAAACAGAGGTGAATGCAACATGATCACCTGAAAACTGATGCTGCGGTCACATTATGACGTTTTTGACGTGTTCTCGTGGGGAAACCATCACTTTTGGTCAGGAGATACAAGTTTCTCAAAACAGAGGTAAATGCAACATGATCACCTGAAAACTCATGCTGCGGTCACATTATGACGTTTTTGACGTTTTCTCGTGGGGAAACCATCACTTTTGGTCAGGATATACAAGTTTCTCAAAACAGACGTAAATGCAACATGATCACCTGAAAACTCATGCTGCGCTCACATTATGACGTTTCTGACGTTTTCTCGTTGGGAAAACATCACTTTTGGTCAGAAGATACATTTATTTCAAAACAGAGGTAAATTCAACATGATCACCTGAAAACTCATGCTGCGCTCACACTATGACGTTTTTGACGTTTTCTTGTGGGGAAACCATCACTTATGGTCAGGAGATACAAGTTTCTCAAAACAGAGGTAAATGCAACATGATCACCTGAAAACTCATGCTGCGCTCACATTATGACGTTTTTGACGTATTCTCGTGGGGAAACCATCACTTTTAGTCAGGATATACATTTATTTCAAAACAGAGGTGAATGCAACATGATCACCTGAAAACTGATGCTGCGGTCACATTATGACGTTTTTGACGTGTTCTCGTGGGGAAACCATCACTTTTGGTCAGGAGATACAAGTTTCTCAAAACAGACGTAAATTCAACATGATCACCTGAAAACTGATGCTGCGGTCACATTATGACGTTTTTGACGTTTTCTCGTTGGGAAAAAATCACTTTTGGTCAGAAGATACATTTATTTCAAAACACAGGTGAATGCAACATGATCACCTGAAAACTCATGCTGCGGTCACATTATGACGTTTCTGACGTTTTCTCGTGGGGAAACCATCACTTTGCGTCAGGAGATACAAGTTTCTCAAAACAGAGGTAAATTCAACATGATCACCTGAAAACTCATGCTGCGGTCACATTATGACGTTTTTGACGTTTTCTCGTTGGGAAAACATCACTTTTGGTCAGAAGATACATTTATTTCAAAACAGAGGTAAATTCAACATGATCACCTGAAAACTCATGCTGCGGTCACATTATGACGTTTCTGACGTTTTCTCGTGGGGAAACCATCACTTTTGGTCAGGAGATACAAGTTTCTCAAAACAGAGGTAAATTCAACATGATCAACTGAAAACTCATGCTGCGGTCACATTATGACGTTTCTGACGTATTCTCGTGGGGAAACCATCACTTTTAGTCAGGATATACATTTATTTCAAAACAGAGGTGAATGCAACATGATCACCTGAAAACTGATGCTGCGGTCACATTATGACGTTTTTGACGTGTTCTCGTGGGGAAACCATCACTTTTGGTCAGGAGATACAAGTTTCTCAAAACAGACGTAAATTCAACATGATCACCTGAAAACTGATGCTGCGGTCACATTATGACGTTTTTGACGTTTTCTCGTTGGGAAAACATCACTTTTGGTCAGAAGATACATTTATTTCAAAACACAGGTGAATGCAACATGATCACCTGAAAACTCATGCTGCGGTCACATTATGACGTTTCTGACGTTTTCTCGTGGGGAAACCATCACTTTGCGTCAGGAGATACAAGTTTCTCAAAACAGAGGTAAATTCAACATGATCACCTGAAAACTCATGCTGCGCTCACATTATGACGTTTTTGACGTATTCTCGTGGAGAAACCATCACTTATGGTCAGGAGATACATTTATTTCAAAACAGATGTGAATGCAACATGATCACCTGAAAACTCATGCTGCGGTCAAATTATGACGTTTCTAACGTTTTCTCGTTGGGAAACCATCACTTTTGGTCAGGAGATACAAGTTTCTCAAAACAGAGGTAAATGCAACATGATCACCTGAAAACTCATGCTGCGGTCACATTATGACGTTTTTGACGTTTTCTCGTGGGGAAACCATCACTTTTGGTCAGGATATACAAGTTTCTCAAAACAGACTTAAATGCAACATGATCACCTGAAAACTCATGCTGCGCTCACATTATGACGTTTTTGACGTTTTCTCGTTGGGAAAACATCACTTTTGGTCAGAAGATACATTTATTTCAAAACAGAGGTAAATGCAACATGATCACCTGAAAACTCATGCTGCGGTCACATTATGACGTTTTTGACGTTATCTCGTGGGGAAACCATCACTTTTGGTCAGGATATACAAGTTTCTCAAAACAGACTTAAATGCAACATGATCACCTGAAAACTCATGCTGCGCTCACATTATGACGTTTCTGACGTTTTCTCGTTGGGAAAACATCACTTTTGGTCAGAAGATACATTTATTTCAAAACAGAGGTAAATTCAACATGATCACCTGAAAACTCATGCTGCGCTCACGACGTTTTTATGACGTTTTTGACGTATTCTCGTGGGGAAACCATCACTTTTGGTCAGGAGATACAAGTTTCTCAAAACAGACGTAAATTCAACATGATCACCTGAAAACTGATGCTGCGGTCACATTATGACGTTTCTGACGTTTTCTCGTGGGGAAACCATCACTTTGCGTCAGGAGATACAAGTTTCTCAAAACAGAGGTAAATTCAACATGATCACCTGAAAACTCATGCTGCGGTCACATTATGACGTTTTTGACGTTTTCTCGTTGGGAAAACATCACTTTTGGTCAGAAGATACATTTATTTCAAAACAGAGGTAAATTCAACATGATCACCTGAAAACTATTGCTTGCGGTCACATTATGACGTTTCTGACGTTTTCTCGTGGGGAAACCATCACTTTTGGTCAGGATATACAAGTTTCTCAAAATAGAGGTAAATTCAACATGATCACCTGAAAACTCATGCTGCGCTCACATTATGACGTTTTTGACGTTTTCTCGTGGGGAAACCATCACTTTTGGTCAGGAGATACAAGTTTCTCAAAACAGAGGTAAATGCAACATGATCATCTGAAAACTCATGCTGCGGTCACATCATGACGTTTTTGACGTTTTCTCGTGGGGAAACCATCACTTTTGGTCAGGAGATACATTTATTTCAAAACAGAGGTAAATTCAACATGATCACCTGAAAACTCATGCTGCGCTCACATTATGACGTTTCTGACGTTTTCTCGTTGGGAAAAAATCACTTTTGGTCAGAAGATACAAGTTTCTCAAAACAGACGTAAATTCAACATGATCACCTGAAAACTCATGCTGCGGTCACATTATGACGTTTTTGACGTTTTCGCGTTGGGAAAACATCACTTTTGGTCAGAAGATACATTTATTTCAAAACAGAGGTAAATTCAACATGATCACCTGAAAACTCATGCTGCGGTCACATTATGACGTTTCTGACGTTTTCTCGTGGGGAAACAATCACTTTTGGTCAGGAGATACAAGTTTCTCAAAACAGAGGTAAATTCAACATGATCACCTGAAAACTCATGCTGCGCTCACATTATGACGTTTTTGACGTTTTCTCGTGGGGAAACCATCACTTTTGGTCAGGACATATATTTATTTCAAAACAGAGGTAAATGCAACATGATCACCTGAAAACTGATGCTGCGGTCACATTATGACGTTTCTGACGTTTTCTCGTGGGGAAACCATCACTTTTGGTCAGGAGATACAAGTTTCTCAAAACAGAGGTAAATTCAACATGATCAACTGAAAACTCATGCTGCGCTCACATTATGACGTTTTTGACGTTTTCTCGTGGGGAAACCATCACTTATGGTCAGGAGATACATTTATTTCAAAACAGATGTGAATGCAACATGATCACCTGAAAACTCATGCTGCGGTCAAATTATGACGTTTCTAACGTTTTCTCGTTGGGAAACCATCACTTTTGGTCAGGAGATACAAGTTTCTCAAAACAGAGGTAAATGCAACATGATCACCTGAAAACTCATGCTGCGGTCACATTATGACGTTTTTGACGTTTTCTCGTGGGGAAACCATCACTTTTGGTCAGGATATACAAGTTTCTCAAAACAGACGTAAATGCAACATGATCACCTGAAAACTCATGCTGCGCTCACATTATGACGTTTCTGACGTTTTCTCGTTGGGAAAACATCACTTTTGGTCAGAAGATACATTTATTTCAAAACAGAGGTAAATTCAACATGATCACCTGAAAACTCATGCTGCGCTCACATTATGACGTTTTTGACGTATTCTCGTGGGGAAACCATCACTTTTAGTCAGGATATACATTTATTTCAAAACAGAGGTGAATGCAACATGATCACCTGAAAACTGATGCTGCGGTCACATTATGACGTTTTTGACGTGTTCTCGTGGGGAAACCATCACTTTTAGTCAGGATATACATTTATTTCAAAACAGAGGTGAATGCAACATGATCACCTGAAAACTGATGCTGCGGTCACATTATGACGTTTTTGACGTGTTCTCGTGGGGAAACCATCACTTTTGGTCAGGAGATACAAGTTTCTCAAAACAGACGTAAATGCAACATGATCACCTGAAAACTCATGCTGCGGTCACATTATGACGTTTCTGACGTTTTCTCGTTGGGAAACCATCACTTTTAGTCAGGATATACATTTATTTCAAAACAGAGGTGAATGCAACATGATCACCTGAAAACTGATGCTGCGGTCACATTATGACGTTTTTGACGTGTTCTCGTGGGGAAACCATCACTTTTGGTCAGGCGATACAAGTTTCTCAAAACAGACGTAAATTCAACATGATCACCTGAAAACTGATGCTGCGGTCACATTATGACGTTTTTGACGTTTTCACGTTGGGAAAAAATCACTTTTGGTCAGAAGATACATTTATTTCAAAACACAGGTGAATGCAACATGATCACCTGAAAACTCATGCTGCGGTCACATTATGACGTTTCTGACGTTTTCTCGTGGGGAAACCATCACTTTGCGTCAGGAGATACAAGTTTCTCAAAACAGAGGTAAATTCAACATGATCACCTGAAAACTCATGCTGCGGTCACATTATGACGTTTTTGACGTTTTCTCGTTGGGAAAACATCACTTTTGGTCAGAAGATACATTTATTTCAAAACAGAGGTAAATTCAACATGATCACCTGAAAACTCATGCTGCGGTCACATTATGACGTTTCTGACGTTTTCTCGTGGGGAAACCATCACTTTTGGTCAGGACATATATTTATTTCAAAACAGAGGTGAATGCAACATGATCACCTGAAAACTGATGCTGCGGTCACATTATGACGTTTCTGACGTTTTCTCGTGGGGAAACCATCACTTTTGGTCAGGAGATACAAGTTTCTCAAAACAGAGGTAAATTCAACATGATCAACTGAAAACTCATGCTGCGCTCACATTATGACGTTTTTGACGTTTTCTCGTGGGGAAACCATCACTTATGGTCAGGAGATACATTTATTTCAAAACAGATGTGAATGCAACATGATCACCTGAAAACTCATGCTGCGGTCAAATTATGCCGTTTCTAACGTTTTCTCGTTGGGAAACCATCACTTTTGGTCAGGAGATACATTTATTTCAAAACAGAGGTAAATTCAACATGATCACCTGAAAACTCATGCTGCGCTCACACTATGACGTTTTTGACGTTTTCTTGTGGGGAAACCATCACTTATGGTCAGGAGATACAAGTTTCTCAAAACAGAGGTAAATGCAACATGATCACCTGAAAACTCATGCTGCGCTCACATTATGACGTTTTTGACGTATTCTCGTGGGGAAACCATCACTTTTAGTCAGGATATACATTTATTTCAAAACAGAGGTGAATGCAACATGATCACCTGAAAACTGATGCTGCGGTCACATTATGACGTTTTTGACGTGTTCTCGTGGGGAAACCATCACTTTTGGTCAGGAGATACAAGTTTCTCAAAACAGACGTAAATTCAACATGATCACCTGAAAACTCATGCTGCGGTCACATTATGACGTTTTTGACGTTTTCGCGTTGGGAAAACATCACTTTTGGTCAGAAGATACATTTATTTCAAAACAGAGGTAAATTCAACATGATCACCTGAAAACTCATGCTGCGGTCACATTATGACGTTTCTGACGTTTTCTCGTGGGGAAACAATCACTTTTGGTCAGGAGATACAAGTTTCTCAAAACAGAGGTAATTCAACATGATCACCTGAAAACTCATGCTGCGCTCACATTATGACGTTTTTGACGTTTTCTCGTGGGGAAACCATCACTTTTGGTCAGGACATATATTTATTTCAAAACAGAGGTGAATGCAACATGATCACCTGAAAACTGATGCTGCGGTCACATTATGACGTTTCTGACGTTTTCTCGTGGGGAAACCATCACTTTTGGTCAGGAGATACAAGTTTCTCAAAACAGAGGTAAATTCAACATGATCAACTGAAAACTCATGCTGCGCTCACATTATGACGTTTTTGACGTTTTCTCGTGGGGAAACCATCACTTATGGTCAGGAGATACATTTATTTCAAAACAGATGTGAATGCAACATGATCACCTGAAAACTCATGCTGCGGTCAAATTATGACGTTTCTAACGTTTTCTCGTTGGGAAACCATCACTTTTGGTCAGGAGATACAAGTTTCTCAAAACAGAGGTAAATGCAACATGATCACCTGAAAACTCATGCTGCGGTCACATTATGACGTTTTTGACGTTTTCTCGTGGGGAAACCATCACTTTTGGTCAGGATATACAAGTTTCTCAAAACAGACGTAAATGCAACATGATCACCTGAAAACTCATGCTGCGCTCACATTATGACGTTTCTGACGTTTTCTCGTTGGGAAAACATCACTTTTGGTCAGAAGATACATTTATTTCAAAACAGAGGTAAATTCAACATGATCACCTGAAAACTCATGCTGCGCTCACACTATGACGTTTTTGACGTTTTCTTGTGGGGAAACCATCACTTATGGTCAGGAGATACAAGTTTCTCAAAACAGAGGTAAATGCAACATGATCACCTGAAAACTCATGCTGCGCTCACATTATGACGTTTTTGACGTATTCTCGTGGGGAAACCATCACTTTTAGTCAGGATATACATTTATTTCAAAACAGAGGTGAATGCAACATGATCACTGAAAACTGATGCTGCGGTCACATTATGACGTTTTTGACGTGTTCTCGTGGGGAAACCATCACTTTTGGTCAGGAGATACAAGTTTCTCAAAACAGAGGTAAATGCAACATGATCACCTGAAAACTCATGCTGCGGTCACATTATGACGTTTTTGACGTTTTCTCGTGGGAAACCATCACTTTTGGTCAGGATATACAAGTTTCTCAAAACAGAGGTAAATGCAACATGATCATCTGAAAAACTCATGCTGCGGTCACATCATGACGTTTTTGACGTTTTCTCGTGGGGAAACCATCACTTTTGGTCAGGAGATACATTTATTTCAAAACAGAGGTAAATTCAACATGATCACCTGAAAACTCATGCTGCGCTCACATTATGACGTTTCTGACGTTTTCTCGTTGGGAAAAAATCACTTTTGGTCAGAAGATACAAGTTTCTCAAAACAGACGTAAATTCAACATGATCACCTGAAAACTCATGCTGCGGTCACATTATGACGTTTTGACGTTTTCGCGTTGGGAAAACATCACTTTTGGTCAGAAGATACATTTATTTCAAAACAGAGGTAAATTCAACATGATCACCTGAAAACTCATGCTGCGGTCACATTATGACGTTTCTGACGTTTTCTCGTGGGGAAACAATCACTTTTGGTCAGGAGATACAAGTTTCTCAAAACAGAGGTAAATTCAACATGATCACCTGAAAACTCATGCTGCGGTCACATTATGACGTTTTTGACGTATTGTCGTGGGGAAACCATCACTTTTGGTCAGGATATACATTTATTTCAAAACAGAGATGAATGCAACATGATCACCTGAAAACTCATGCTGCGGTCAAATTATGACGTTTCTGACGTTTTCTCGTGGGGAAATCATCACTTTTCGTCAGGATATACAAGTTTCTCAAAACAGATGTAAATACAACATGATCATCTGAAAACTCATGCTGCGCTCACATTATGACGTTTTTGACGTTTTCTCGTGGGGAAACCATCACTTTTGGTCAGGACATATATTTATTTCAAAACAGAGGTAAATGCAACATGATCACCTGAAAACTGATGCTGCGGTCACATTATGACGTTTCTGACGTTTTCTCGTGGGGAAACCATCACTTTTGGTCAGGAGATACAAGTTTCTCAAACAGAGGTAAATTCAACATGATCAACTGAAAACTCATGCTGCGCTCACATTATGACGTTTTTGACGTTTTCTCGTGGGGAAACCATCACTTATGGTCAGGAGATACATGTATTTCAAACAGATGTGAATGCAACATGATCACCTGAAAACTCATGCTGCGGTCAAATTATGACGTTTCTAACGTTTTCTCGTTGGGAAACCATCACTTTTGGTCAGGAGATACAAGTTTCTCAAAACAGAGGTAAATGCAACATGATCACCTGAAAACTCATGCTGCGGTCACATTATGACGTTTTTGACGTTTTCTCGTGGGGAAACCATCACTTTGGTCAGGATATACAAGTTTCTCAAAACAGACGTAAATGCAACATGATCACCTGAAAACTCATGCTGCGCTCACATTATGACGTTTCTGACGTTTTCTCGTTGGGAAAACATCACTTTTGGTCAGAAGATACATTTATTTCAAAACAGAGGTAAATTCAACATGATCACCTGAAAACTCATGCTGCGCTCACATTATGACGTTTTTTGACGTATTCTCGTGGGGAAACCATCACTTTTAGTCAGGATATACATTTATTTCAAAACAGAGGTGAATGCAACATGATCACCTGAAAACTGATGCTGCGGTCACATTATGACGTTTTTGACGTGTTCTCGTGGGGAAACCATCACTTTTAGTCAGGATATACATTTATTTCAAAACAGAGGTGAATGCAACATGATCACCTGAAAACTGATGCTGCGGTCACATTATGACGTTTTTGACGTGTTCTCGTGGGGAAACCATCACTTTTGGTCAGGAGATACAAGTTTCTCAAAACAGACGTAAATGCAACATGATCACCTGAAAACTCATGCTGCGGTCACATTATGACGTTTCTGACGTTTTCTCGTTGGGAAACCATCACTTTTAGTCAGGATATACATTTATTTCAAAACAGAGGTGAATGCAACATGATCACCTGAAAAACTGATGCTGCGGTCACATTATGACGTTTTTGACGTGTTCTCGTGGGGAAACCATCACTTTTGGTCAGGCGATACAAGTTTCTCAAAACAGACGTAAATTCAACATGATCACCTGAAAACTGATGCTGCGGTCACATTATGACGTTTTTGACGTTTTCACGTTGGGAAAAAATCACTTTTGGTCAGAAGATACATTTATTTCAAAACACAGGTGAATGCAACATGATCACCTGAAAACTCATGCTGCGGTCACATTATGACGTTTCTGACGTTTTCTCGTGGGGAAACCATCACTTTGCGTCAGGAGATACAAGTTTCTCAAAACAGAGGTAAATTCAACATGATCACCTGAAAACTCATGCTGCGGTCACATTATGACGTTTTTGACGTTTTCTCGTTGGGAAAACATCACTTTTGGTCAGAAGATACATTTATTTCAAAACAGAGGTAAATTCAACATGATCACCTGAAAACTCATGCTGCGGTCACATTATGACGTTTCTGACGTTTTCTCGTGGGGAAACCATCACTTTTGGTCAGGACATATATTTATTTCAAAACAGAGGTGAATGCAACATGATCACCTGAAAACTGATGCTGCGGTCACATTATGACGTTTCTGACGTTTTCTCGTGGGGAAACCATCACTTTTGGTCAGGAGATACAAGTTTCTCAAAACAGAGGTAAATTCAACATGATCAACTGAAAACTCATGCTGCGCTCACATTATGACGTTTTTGACGTTTTCTCGTGGGGAAACCATCACTTATGGTCAGGAGATACATTTATTTCAAAACAGATGTGAATGCAACATGATCACCTGAAAACTCATGCTGCGGTCAAATTATGCCGTTTCTAACGTTTTCTCGTTGGGAAACCATCACTTTTGGTCAGGAGATACATTTATTTCAAAACAGAGGTAAATTCAACATGATCACCTGAAAACTCATGCTGCGCTCACACTATGACGTTTTTGACGTTTTCTTGTGGGGAAACCATCACTTATGGTCAGGAGATACAAGTTTCTCAAAACAGAGGTAAATGCAACATGATCACCTGAAAACTCATGCTGCGCTCACATTATGACGTTTTTGACGTATTCTCGTGGGGAAACCATCACTTTTAGTCAGGATATACATTTATTTCAAAACAGAGGTGAATGCAACATGATCACCTGAAAACTGATGCTGCGGTCACATTATGACGTTTTTGACGTGTTCTCGTGGGGAAACCATCACTTTTGGTCAGGAGATACAAGTTTCTCAAAACAGACGTAAATTCAACATGATCACCTGAAAACTCATGCTGCGGTCACATTATGACGTTTTTGACGTTTTCGCGTTGGGAAAACATCACTTTTGGTCAGAAGATACATTTATTTCAAAACAGAGGTAAATTCAACATGATCACCTGAAAACTCATGCTGCGGTCACATTATGACGTTTCTGACGTTTTCTCGTGGGGAAACAATCACTTTTGGTCAGGAGATACAAGTTTCTCAAAACAGAGGTAAATTCAACATGATCACCTGAAAACTCATGCTGCGCTCACATTATGACGTTTTTGACGTTTTCTCGTGGGGAAACCATCACTTTTGGTCAGGACATATATTTATTTCAAAACAGAGGTGAATGCAACATGATCACCTGAAAACTGATGCTGCGGTCACATTATGACGTTTCTGACGTTTTCTCGTGGGGAAACCATCACTTTTGGTCAGGAGATACAAGTTTCTCAAAACAGAGGTAAATTCAACATGATCAACTGAAAACTCATGCTGCGCTCACATTATGACGTTTTTGACGTTTTCTCGTGGGGAAACCATCACTTATGGTCAGGAGATACATTTATTTCAAAACAGATGTGAATGCAACATGATCACCTGAAAACTCATGCTGCGGTCAAATTATGACGTTTCTAACGTTTTCTCGTTGGGAAACCATCACTTTTGGTCAGGAGATACAAGTTTCTCAAAACAGAGGTAAATGCAACATGATCACCTGAAAACTCATGCTGCGGTCACATTATGACGTTTTTGACGTTTTCTCGTGGGGAAACCATCACTTTTGGTCAGGATATACAAGTTTCTCAAAACAGACGTAAATGCAACATGATCACCTGAAAACTCATGCTGCGCTCACATTATGACGTTTCTGACGTTTTCTCGTTGGGAAAACATCACTTTTGGTCAGAAGATACATTTATTTCAAAACAGAGGTAAATTCAACATGATCACCTGAAAACTCATGCTGCGCTCACACTATGACGTTTTTGACGTTTTCTTGTGGGGAAACCATCACTTATGGTCAGGAGATACAAGTTTCTCAAAACAGAGGTAAATGCAACATGATCACCTGAAAACTCATGCTGCGCTCACATT
Organism: Takifugu ocellatus; assembly: GCA_027382335.1. Classification (NCBI taxonomy): domain Eukaryota; kingdom Metazoa; phylum Chordata; class Actinopteri; order Tetraodontiformes; family Tetraodontidae; genus Takifugu; species Takifugu ocellatus. The sequence goes on from JAPVLW010000043.1 coordinate 96,629, forward strand.
ATGACGTTTTTGACGTATTCTCGTGGGGAAACCATCACTTTTAGTCAGGATATACATTTATTTCAAAACAGAGGTGAATGCAACATGATCACCTGAAAACTGATGCTGCGGTCACATTATGACGTTTTTGACGTGTTCTCGTGGGGAAACCATCACTTTTGGTCAGGAGATACAAGTTTCTCAAAACAGAGGTAAATGCAACATGATCACCTGAAAACTCATGCTGCGGTCACATTATGACGTTTTTGACGTTTTCTCGTGGGGAAACCATCACTTTTGGTCAGGATATACAAGTTTCTCAAAACAGAGGTAAATGCAACATGATCATCTGAAAACTCATGCTGCGGTCACATCATGACGTTTTTGACGTTTTCTCGTGGGGAAACCATCACTTTTGGTCAGGAGATACATTTATTTCAAAACAGAGGTAAATTCAACATGATCACCTGAAAACTCATGCTGCGCTCACATTATGACGTTTCTGACGTTTTCTCGTTGGGAAAAAATCACTTTTGGTCAGAAGATACAAGTTTCTCAAAACAGACGTAAATTCAACATGATCACCTGAAAACTCATGCTGCGGTCACATTATGACGTTTTTGACGTTTTCGCGTTGGGAAAACATCACTTTTGGTCAGAAGATACATTTATTTCAAAACAGAGGTAAATTCAACATGATCACCTGAAAACTCATGCTGCGGTCACATTATGACGTTTCTGACGTTTTCTCGTGGGGAAACAATCACTTTTGGTCAGGAGATACAAGTTTCTCAAAACAGAGGTAAATTCAACATGATCACCTGAAAACTCATGCTGCGGTCACATTATGACGTTTTTGACGTATTGTCGTGGGGAAACCATCACTTTTGGTCAGGATATACATTTATTTCAAAACAGAGATGAATGCAACATGATCACCTGAAAACTCATGCTGCGGTCAAATTATGACGTTTCTGACGTTTTCTCGTGGGGAAATCATCACTTTTCGTCAGGATATACAAGTTTCTCAAAACAGATGTAAATACAACATGATCATCTGAAAACTCATGCTGCGCTCACATTATGACGTTTTTGACGTTTTCTCGTGGGGAAACCATCACTTTTGGTCAGGACATATATTTATTTCAAAACAGAGGTAAATGCAACATGATCACCTGAAAACTGATGCTGCGGTCACATTATGACGTTTCTGACGTTTTCTCGTGGGGAAACCATCACTTTTGGTCAGGAGATACAAGTTTCTCAAAACAGAGGTAAATTCAACATGATCAACTGAAAACTCATGCTGCGCTCACATTATGACGTTTTTGACGTTTTCTCGTGGGGAAACCATCACTTATGGTCAGGAGATACATTTATTTCAAAACAGATGTGAATGCAACATGATCACCTGAAAACTCATGCTGCGGTCAAATTATGACGTTTCTAACGTTTTCTCGTTGGGAAACCATCACTTTTGGTCAGGAGATACAAGTTTCTCAAAACAGAGGTAAATGCAACATGATCACCTGAAAACTCATGCTGCGGTCACATTATGACGTTTTTGACGTTTTCTCGTGGGGAAACCATCACTTTTGGTCAGGATATACAAGTTTCTCAAAACAGACGTAAATGCAACATGATCACCTGAAAACTCATGCTGCGCTCACATTATGACGTTTCTGACGTTTTCTCGTTGGGAAAACATCACTTTTGGTCAGAAGATACATTTATTTCAAAACAGAGGTAAATTCAACATGATCACCTGAAAACTCATGCTGCGCTCACATTATGACGTTTTTGACGTATTCTCGTGGGGAAACCATCACTTTTAGTCAGGATATACATTTATTTCAAAACAGAGGTGAATGCAACATGATCACCTGAAAACTGATGCTGCGGTCACATTATGACGTTTTTGACGTGTTCTCGTGGGGAAACCATCACTTTTAGTCAGGATATACATTTATTTCAAAACAGAGGTGAATGCAACATGATCACCTGAAAACTGATGCTGCGGTCACATTATGACGTTTTTGACGTGTTCTCGTGGGGAAACCATCACTTTTGGTCAGGAGATACAAGTTTCTCAAAACAGACGTAAATGCAACATGATCACCTGAAAACTCATGCTGCGGTCACATTATGACGTTTCTGACGTTTTCTCGTTGGGAAACCATCACTTTTAGTCAGGATATACATTTATTTCAAAACAGAGGTGAATGCAACATGATCACCTGAAAACTGATGCTGCGGTCACATTATGACGTTTTTGACGTGTTCTCGTGGGGAAACCATCACTTTTGGTCAGGCGATACAAGTTTCTCAAAACAGACGTAAATTCAACATGATCACCTGAAAACTGATGCTGCGGTCACATTATGACGTTTTTGACGTTTTCACGTTGGGAAAAAATCACTTTTGGTCAGAAGATACATTTATTTCAAAACACAGGTGAATGCAACATGATCACCTGAAAACTCATGCTGCGGTCACATTATGACGTTTCTGACGTTTTCTCGTGGGGAAACCATCACTTTGCGTCAGGAGATACAAGTTTCTCAAAACAGAGGTAAATTCAACATGATCACCTGAAAACTCATGCTGCGGTCACATTATGACGTTTTTGACGTTTTCTCGTTGGGAAAACATCACTTTTGGTCAGAAGATACATTTATTTCAAAACAGAGGTAAATTCAACATGATCACCTGAAAACTCATGCTGCGGTCACATTATGACGTTTCTGACGTATTCTCGTGGGGAAACCATCACTTTTAGTCAGGATATACATTTATTTCAAAACAGAGGTGAATGCAACATGATCACCTGAAAACTGATGCTGCGGTCACATTATGACGTTTCTGACGTTTTCTCGTGGGGAAACCATCACTTTTGGTCAGGAGATACAAGTTTCTCAAAACAGAGGTAAATTCAACATGATCAACTGAAAACTCATGCTGCGCTCACATTATGACGTTTTTGACGTTTTCTCGTGGGGAAACCATCACTTATGGTCAGGAGATACATTTATTTCAAAACAGATGTGAATGCAACATGATCACCTGAAAACTCATGCTGCGGTCAAATTATGCCGTTTCTAACGTTTTCTCGTTGGGAAACCATCACTTTTGGTCAGGAGATACATTTATTTCAAAACAGAGGTAAATTCAACATGATCACCTGAAAACTCATGCTGCGCTCACACTATGACGTTTTTGACGTTTTCTTGTGGGGAAACCATCACTTATGGTCAGGAGATACAAGTTTCTCAAAACAGAGGTAAATGCAACATGATCACCTGAAAACTCATGCTGCGCTCACATTATGACGTTTTTGACGTATTCTCGTGGGGAAACCATCACTTTTAGTCAGGATATACATTTATTTCAAAACAGAGGTGAATGCAACATGATCACCTGAAAACTGATGCTGCGGTCACATTATGACGTTTTTGACGTGTTCTCGTGGGGAAACCATCACTTTTGGTCAGGAGATACAAGTTTCTCAAAACAGACGTAAATTCAACATGATCACCTGAAAACTCATGCTGCGGTCACATTATGACGTTTTTGACGTTTTCGCGTTGGGAAAACATCACTTTTGGTCAGAAGATACATTTATTTCAAAACAGAGGTAAATTCAACATGATCACCTGAAAACTCATGCTGCGGTCACATTATGACGTTTCTGACGTTTTCTCGTGGGGAAACAATCACTTTTGGTCAGGAGATACAAGTTTCTCAAAACAGAGGTAAATTCAACATGATCACCTGAAAACTCATGCTGCGCTCACATTATGACGTTTTTGACGTTTTCTCGTGGGGAAACCATCACTTTTGGTCAGGACATATATTTATTTCAAAACAGAGGTGAATGCAACATGATCACCTGAAAACTGATGCTGCGGTCACATTATGACGTTTCTGACGTTTTCTCGTGGGGAAACCATCACTTTTGGTCAGGAGATACAAGTTTCTCAAAACAGAGGTAAATTCAACATGATCAACTGAAAACTCATGCTGCGCTCACATTATGACGTTTTTGACGTTTTCTCGTGGGGAAACCATCACTTATGGTCAGGAGATACATTTATTTCAAAACAGATGTGAATGCAACATGATCACCTGAAAACTCATGCTGCGGTCAAATTATGACGTTTCTAACGTTTTCTCGTTGGGAAACCATCACTTTTGGTCAGGAGATACAAGTTTCTCAAAACAGAGGTAAATGCAACATGATCACCTGAAAACTCATGCTGCGGTCACATTATGACGTTTTTGACGTTTTCTCGTGGGGAAACCATCACTTTTGGTCAGGATATACAAGTTTCTCAAAACAGACGTAAATGCAACATGATCACCTGAAAACTCATGCTGCGCTCACATTATGACGTTTCTGACGTTTTCTCGTTGGGAAAACATCACTTTTGGTCAGAAGATACATTTATTTCAAAACAGAGGTAAATTCAACATGATCACCTGAAAACTCATGCTGCGCTCACACTATGACGTTTTTGACGTTTTCTTGTGGGGAAACCATCACTTATGGTCAGGAGATACAAGTTTCTCAAAACAGAGGTAAATGCAACATGATCACCTGAAAACTCATGCTGCGCTCACATTATGACGTTTTTGACGTATTCTCGTGGGGAAACCATCACTTTTAGTCAGGATATACATTTATTTCAAAACAGAGGTGAATGCAACATGATCACCTGAAAACTGATGCTGCGGTCACATTATGACGTTTTTGACGTGTTCTCGTGGGGAAACCATCACTTTTGGTCAGGAGATACAAGTTTCTCAAAACAGAGGTAAATGCAACATGATCACCTGAAAACTCATGCTGCGGTCACATTATGACGTTTTTGACGTTTTCTCGTGGGGAAACCATCACTTTTGGTCAGGATATACAAGTTTCTCAAAACAGACGTAAATGCAACATGATCACCTGAAAACTCATGCTGCGCTCACATTATGACGTTTCTGACGTTTTCTCGTTGGGAAAACATCACTTTTGGTCAGAAGATACATTTATTTCAAAACAGAGGTAAATTCAACATGATCACCTGAAAACTGATGCTGCGGTCACATTATGACGTTTCTGACGTTTTCTCGTGGGGAAACCATCACTTTTGGTCAGGAGATACAAGTTTCTCAAAACAGAGGTAAATGCAACATGATCACCTGAAAACTCATGCTGCGGTCACATTATGACGTTTTTGACGTTTTCTCGTGGGGAAACCATCACTTTTGGTCAGGATATACAAGTTTCTCAAAACAGACGTAAATGCAACATGATCACCTGAAAACTCATGCTGCGCTCACATTATGACGTTTCTGACGTTTTCTCGTTGGGAAAACATCACTTTTGGTCAGAAGATACATTTATTTCAAAACAGAGGTAAATTCAACATGATCACCTGAAAACTCATGCTGCGCTCACACTATGACGTTTTTGACGTTTTCTTGTGGGGAAACCATCACTTATGGTCAGGAGATACAAGTTTCTCAAAACAGAGGTAAATGCAACATGATCACCTGAAAACTCATGCTGCGCTCACATTATGACGTTTTTGACGTATTCTCGTGGGGAAACCATCACTTTTAGTCAGGATATACATTTATTTCAAAACAGAGGTGAATGCAACATGATCACCTGAAAACTGATGCTGCGGTCACATTATGACGTTTTTGACGTGTTCTCGTGGGGAAACCATCACTTTTGGTCAGGAGATACAAGTTTCTCAAAACAGAGGTAAATGCAACATGATCACCTGAAAACTCATGCTGCGGTCACATTATGACGTTTTTGACGTTTTCTCGTGGGGAAACCATCACTTTTGGTCAGGATATACAAGTTTCTCAAAACAGACGTAAATGCAACATGATCACCTGAAAACTCATGCTGCGCTCACATTATGACGTTTCTGACGTTTTCTCGTTGGGAAAACATCACTTTTGGTCAGAAGATACATTTATTTCAAAACAGAGGTAAATTCAACATGATCACCTGAAAACTCATGCTGCGCTCACACTATGACGTTTTTGACGTTTTCTTGTGGGGAAACCATCACTTATGGTCAGGAGATACAAGTTTCTCAAAACAGAGGTAAATGCAACATGATCACCTGAAAACTCATGCTGCGCTCACATTATGACGTTTTTGACGTATTCTCGTGGGGAAACCATCACTTTTAGTCAGGATATACATTTATTTCAAAACAGAGGTGAATGCAACATGATCACCTGAAAACTGATGCTGCGGTCACATTATGACGTTTTTGACGTGTTCTCGTGGGGAAACCATCACTTTTGGTCAGGAGATACAAGTTTCTCAAAACAGACGTAAATTCAACATGATCACCTGAAAACTGATGCTGCGGTCACATTATGACGTTTTTGACGTTTTCTCGTTGGGAAAAAATCACTTTTGGTCAGAAGATACATTTATTTCAAAACACAGGTGAATGCAACATGATCACCTGAAAACTCATGCTGCGGTCACATTATGACGTTTCTGACGTTTTCTCGTGGGGAAACCATCACTTTGCGTCAGGAGATACAAGTTTCTCAAAACAGAGGTAAATTCAACATGATCACCTGAAAACTCATGCTGCGGTCACATTATGACGTTTTTGACGTTTTCTCGTTGGGAAAACATCACTTTTGGTCAGAAGATACATTTATTTCAAAACAGAGGTAAATTCAACATGATCACCTGAGAACTCATGCTGCGGTCACATTATGACGTTTCTGACGTTTTCTCGTGGGGAAACCATCACTTTTGGTCAGGATATACAAGTTTCTCAAAACAGACTTAAATGCAACATGATCACCTGAAAACTCATGCTGCGCTCACATTATGACGTTTCTGACGTTTTCTCGTTGGGAAAACATCACTTTTGGTCAGAAGATACATTTATTTCAAAACAGAGGTAAATTCAACATGATCACCTGAAAACTCATGCTGCGCTCACATTATGACGTTTTTGACGTATTCTCGTGGGGAAACCATCACTTTTGGTCAGGAGATACAAGTTTCTCAAAACAGACGTAAATTCAACATGATCACCTGAAAACTGATGCTGCGGTCACATTATGACGTTTCTGACGTTTTCTCGTGGGGAAACCATCACTTTGCGTCAGGAGATACAAGTTTCTCAAAACAGAGGTAAATTCAACATGATCACCTGAAAACTCATGCTGCGGTCACATTATGACGTTTTTGACGTTTTCTCGTTGGGAAAACATCACTTTTGGTCAGAAGATACATTTATTTCAAAACAGAGGTAAATTCAACATGATCACCTGAAAACTATTGCTTGCGGTCACATTATGACGTTTCTGACGTTTTCTCGTGGGGAAACCATCACTTTTGGTCAGGATATACAAGTTTCTCAAAATAGAGGTAAATTCAACATGATCACCTGAAAACTCATGCTGCGCTCACATTATGACGTTTTTGACGTTTTCTCGTGGGGAAACCATCACTTTTGGTCAGGAGATACAAGTTTCTCAAAACAGAGGTAAATGCAACATGATCATCTGAAAACTCATGCTGCGGTCACATCATGACGTTTTTGACGTTTTCTCGTGGGGAAACCATCACTTTTGGTCAGGAGATACATTTATTTCAAAACAGAGGTAAATTCAACATGATCACCTGAAAACTCATGCTGCGCTCACATTATGACGTTTCTGACGTTTTCTTGTGGGGAAACCATCACTTATGGTCAGGAGATACAAGTTTCTCAAAACAGAGGTAAATGCAACATGATCACCTGAAAACTCATGCTGCGCTCACATTATGACGTTTTTGACGTATTCTCGTGGGGAAACCATCACTTTTAGTCAGGATATACATTTATTTCAAAACAGAGGTGAATGCAACATGATCACCTGAAAACTGATGCTGCGGTCACATTATGACGTTTTTGACGTGTTCTCGTGGGGAAACCATCACTTTTGGTCAGGAGATACAAGTTTCTCAAAACAGACGTAAATTCAACATGATCACCTGAAAACTCATGCTGCGGTCACATTATGACGTTTTTGACGTTTTCTCGTTGGGAAAACATCACTTTTGGTCAGGAGATACAAGTTTCTCAAAACAGACGTAAATTCAACATGATCACCTGAAAACTCATGCTGCGGTCACATTATGACGTTTTTGACGTTTTCGCGTTGGGAAAACATCACTTTTGGTCAGAAGATACATTTATTTCAAAACAGAGGTAAATGCAACATGATCACCTGAAAACTCATGCTGCGCTCACATTATGACGTTTTTGACGTATTCTCGTGGGGAAACCATCACTTTTAGTCAGGATATACATTTATTTCAAAACAGAGGTGAATGCAACATGATCACCTGAAAACTGATGCTGCGGTCACATTATGACGTTTTTGACGTGTTCTCGTGGGGAAACCATCACTTTTGGTCAGGAGATACAAGTTTCTCAAAACAGACGTAAATTCAACATGATCACCTGAAAACTGATGCTGCGGTCACATTATGACGTTTTTGACGTTTTCTCGTTGGGAAAAAATCACTTTTGGTCAGAAGATACATTTATTTCAAAACACAGGTGAATGCAACATGATCACCTGAAAACTCATGCTGCGGTCACATTATGACGTTTCTGACGTTTTCTCGTGGGGAAACCATCACTTTGCGTCAGGAGATACAAGTTTCTCAAAACAGAGGTAAATTCAACATGATCACCTGAAAACTCATGCTGCGGTCACATTATGACGTTTTTGACGTTTTCTCGTTGGGAAAACATCACTTTTGGTCAGAAGATACATTTATTTCAAAACAGAGGTAAATTCAACATGATCACCTGAAAACTCATGCTGCGCTCACATTATGACGTTTCTGACGTTTTCTCGTTGGGAAAACATCACTTTTGGTCAGAAGATACATTTATTTCAAAACAGAGGTAAATTCAACATGATCACCTGAAAACTCATGCTGCGCTCACATTATGACGTTTTTGACGTATTCTCGTGGGGAAACCATCACTTTTGGTCAGGAGATACAAGTTTCTCAAAACAGACGTAAATTCAACATGATCACCTGAAAACTGATGCTGCGGTCACATTATGACGTTTCTGACGTTTTCTCGTGGGGAAACCATCACTTTGCGTCAGGAGATACAAGTTTCTCAAAACAGAGGTAAATTCAACATGATCACCTGAAAACTCATGCTGCGGTCACATTATGACGTTTTTGACGTTTTCTCGTTGGGAAAACATCACTTTTGGTCAGAAGATACATTTATTTCAAAACAGAGGTAAATTCAACATGATCACCTGAAAACTATTGCTTGCGGTCACATTATGACGTTTCTGACGTTTTCTCGTGAGGAAACCATCACTTTTGGTCAGGATATACAAGTTTCTCAAAATAGAGGTAAATTCAACATGATCACCTGAAAACTCATGCTGCGCTCACATTATGACGTTTTTGACGTTTTCTCGTGGGGAAACCATCACTTTTGGTCAGGAGATACAAGTTTCTCAAAACAGAGGTAAATGCAACATGATCATCTGAAAACTCATGCTGCGGTCACATCATGACGTTTTTGACGTTTTCTCGTGGGGAAACCATCACTTTTGGTCAGGAGATACATTTATTTCAAAACAGAGGTAAATTCAACATGATCACCTGAAAACTCATGCTGCGCTCACATTATGACGTTTCTGACGTTTTCTTGTGGGGAAACCATCACTTATGGTCAGGAGATACAAGTTTCTCAAAACAGAGGTAAATGCAACATGATCACCTGAAAACTCATGCTGCGCTCACATTATGACGTTTTTGACGTATTCTCGTGGGGAAACCATCACTTTTAGTCAGGATATACATTTATTTCAAAACAGAGGTGAATGCAACATGATCACCTGAAAACTGATGCTGCGGTCACATTATGACGTTTTTGACGTGTTCTCGTGGGGAAACCATCACTTTTGGTCAGGAGATACAAGTTTCTCAAAACAGACGTAAATTCAACATGATCACCTGAAAACTCATGCTGCGGTCACATTATGACGTTTTTGACGTTTTCTCGTTGGGAAAACATCACTTTTGGTCAGGAGATACAAGTTTCTCAAAACAGACGTAAATTCAACATGATCACCTGAAAACTCATGCTGCGGTCACATTATGACGTTTTTGACGTTTTCGCGTTGGGAAAACATCACTTTTGGTCAGAAGATACATTTATTTCAAAACAGAGGTAAATTCAACATGATCACCTGAAAACTCATGCTGCGGTCACATTATGACGTTTCTGACGTTTTCTCGTGGGGAAACAATCACTTTTGGTCAGGAGATACAAGTTTCTCAAAACAGAGGTAAATTCAACATGATCACCTGAAAACTCATGCTGCGCTCACATTATGACGTTTTTGACGTTTTCTCGTGGGGAAACCATCACTTTTGGTCAGGACATATATTTATTTCAAAACAGAGGTAAATGCAACATGATCACCTGAAAACTGATGCTGCGGTCACATTATGACGTTTCTGACGTTTTCTCGTGGGGAAACCATCACTTTTGGTCAGGAGATACAAGTTTCTCAAAACAGAGGTAAATTCAACATGATCAACTGAAAACTCATGCTGCGCTCACATTATGACGTTTTTGACGTTTTCTCGTGGGGAAACCATCACTTATGGTCAGGAGATACATTTATTTCAAAACAGATGTGAATGCAACATGATCACCTGAAAACTCATGCTGCGGTCAAATTATGACGTTTCTAACGTTTTCTCGTTGGGAAACCATCACTTTTGGTCAGGAGATACAAGTTTCTCAAAACAGAGGTAAATGCAACATGATCACCTGAAAACTCATGCTGCGGTCACATTATGACGTTTTTGACGTTTTCTCGTGGGGAAACCATCACTTTTGGTCAGGATATACAAGTTTCTCAAAACAGACGTAAATGCAACATGATCACCTGAAAACTCATGCTGCGCTCACATTATGACGTTTCTGACGTTTTCTCGTTGGGAAAACATCACTTTTGGTCAGAAGATACATTTATTTCAAAACAGAGGTAAATTCAACATGATCACCTGAAAACTCATGCTGCGCTCACATTATGACGTTTTTGACGTATTCTCGTGGGGAAACCATCACTTTTAGTCAGGATATACATTTATTTCAAAACAGAGGTGAATGCAACATGATCACCTGAAAACTGATGCTGCGGTCACATTATGACGTTTTTGACGTGTTCTCGTGGGGAAACCATCACTTTTAGTCAGGATATACATTTATTTCAAAACAGAGGTGAATGCAACATGATCACCTGAAAACTGATGCTGCGGTCACATTATGACGTTTTTGACGTGTTCTCGTGGGGAAACCATCACTTTTGGTCAGGAGATACAAGTTTCTCAAAACAGACGTAAATTCAACATGATCACCTGAAAACTGATGCTGCGGTCACATTATGACGTTTTTGACGTTTTCTCGTTGGGAAAACATCACTTTTGGTCAGAAGATACATTTATTTCAAAACACAGGTGAATGCAACATGATCACCTGAAAACTCATGCTGCGGTCACATTATGACGTTTCTGACGTTTTCTCGTGGGGAAACCATCACTTTGCGTCAGGAGATACAAGTTTCTCAAAACAGAGGTAAATTCAACATGATCACCTGAAAACTCATGCTGCGCTCACATTATGACGTTTTTGACGTATTCTCGTGGAGAAACCATCACTTTTGGTCAGGATATACATTTATTTCAAAACACAGGTGAATGCAACATGATCACCTGAAAACTCATGCTGCGGTCACATTATGACGTTTCTGACGTTTTCTCGTGGGGAAACCATCACTTTTGGTCAGGAGATACAAGTTTCTCAAAACAGAGGTAAATTCAACATGATCAACTGAAAACTCATGCTGCGCTCACATTATGACGTTTTTGACGTTTTCTCGTGGGGAAACCATCACTTATGGTCAGGAGATACATTTATTTCAAAACAGATGTGAATGCAACATGATCACCTGAAAACTCATGCTGCGGTCAAATTATGACGTTTCTAACGTTTTCTCGTTGGGAAACCATCACTTTTGGTCAGGATATACAAGTTTCTCAAAACAGACTTAAATGCAACATGATCACCTGAAAACTCATGCTGCGCTCACATTATGACGTTTTTGACGTTTTCTCGTGGGGAAACCATCACTTTTGGTCAGGATATACAAGTTTCTCAAAACAGACTTAAATGCAACATGATCACCTGAAAACTCATGCTGCGCTCACATTATGACGTTTTTGACGTTTTCTCGTGGGGAAACCATCACTTTTGGTCAGGATATACAAGTTTCTCAAAACAGACTTAAATGCAACATGATCACCTGAAAACTCATGCTGCGCTCACATTATGACGTTTCTGACGTTTTCTCGTTGGGAAAACATCACTTTTGGTCAGAAGATACATTTATTTCAAAACAGAGGTAAATGCAACATGATCACCTGAAAACTCATGCTGCGGTCACATTATGACGTTTTTGACGTTATCTCGTGGGGAAACCATCACTTTTGGTCAGGATATACAAGTTTCTCAAAACAGACTTAAATGCAACATGATCACCTGAAAACTCATGCTGCGCTCACATTATGACGTTTCTGACGTTTTCTCGTTGGGAAAACATCACTTTTGGTCAGAAGATACATTTATTTCAAAACAGAGGTAAATTCAACATGATCACCTGAAAACTCATGCTGCGCTCACATTATGACGTTTTTGACGTATTCTCGTGGGGAAACCATCACTTTTGGTCAGGAGATACAAGTTTCTCAAAACAGACGTAAATTCAACATGATCACCTGAAAACTGATGCTGCGGTCACATTATGACGTTTCTGACGTTTTCTCGTGGGGAAACCATCACTTTGCGTCAGGAGATACAAGTTTCTCAAAACAGAGGTAAATTCAACATGATCACCTGAAAACTCATGCTGCGGTCACATTATGACGTTTTTGACGTTTTCTCGTTGGGAAAACATCACTTTTGGTCAGAAGATACATTTATTTCAAAACAGAGGTAAATTCAACATGATCACCTGAAAACTATTGCTTGCGGTCACATTATGACGTTTCTGACGTTTTCTCGTGGGGAAACCATCACTTTTGGTCAGGATATACAAGTTTCTCAAAATAGAGGTAAATTCAACATGATCACCTGAAAACTCATGCTGCGCTCACATTATGACGTTTTTGACGTTTTCTCGTGGGGAAACCATCACTTTTGGTCAGGAGATACAAGTTTCTCAAAACAGAGGTAAATGCAACATGATCATCTGAAAACTCATGCTGCGGTCACATCATGACGTTTTTGACGTTTTCTCGTGGGGAAACCATCACTTTTGGTCAGGAGATACAAGTTTCTCAAAACAGAGGTAAATTCAACATGATCACCTGAAAACTCATGCTGCGCTCACATTATGACGTTTCTGACGTTTTCTCGTGGGGAAACCATCACTATTGGTCAGGAGACACGTTTTCAAAACAGAGGTGAATGACACATGATAATCTTAAAACTTGTGCTGCAATCACATTATGACTTTTTTTACGTTTGCTCGTGGAGGAAACATCACTTTTGGTCAGGAGACACGTTTTTATCAAAACAGGTGAATGCAACATGATCATCTTAAAACTCATGCTGCGGTCACATTATGACGTTTTTGACGTTTTCTCGTGGGGAAACCATCACTTTTGGTCAGGATATACAAGTTTCTCAAAACAGACGTAAATGCAACATGATCACCTGAAAACTCATGCTGCGGTCACATTATGACGTTTCTGACGTTTTCTCGTGGGGAAACCATCACTTTTGGTCAGGAGACACGTTTTCAAAACAGAGGTGAATGACACATGATAATCTTAAAACTTGTGCTGCAGTCACATTATGACTTTTTTTACGTTTGCTCGTGGAGGAAACATCACTTTTGGTCAGGAGATACAAGTTTCTCCAAACAGAGGTAAATGCAACATGATCACCTGAAAACTCATGCTGCGGTCACATTATGACGTTTCTGACGTTTTCTCGTTGGGAAAACATCACTTTTGGTCAGAAGATACATTTATTTCAAAACAGAGGTAAATTCAACATGATCACCTGAAAACTATTGCTTGCGGTCACATTATGACGTTTCTGACGTTTTCTCGTGGGGAAATCATCACTTTTGGTCAGGAGGATACATTTATTTCAAAACAGAGGTAAATGCAACATGCTCACCTGAAAACTCATGCTGCGGTCACATTATGACGTTTTTGACGTCTGCTCGTGGGGAAACCATCACTTTTGGTCAGGAGATACATTAATTTCAAAACAGAGGTGAATGCAACATGATCATCTGAAAACTCATGCTGCGCTCACATTATGACGTTTTTGACCTGTTCTCGAGGGGAAACCATCACTTTTGGGAAGGAGACACATTTTTTTCAAAACAAAGGTGAATGCAACATGATCACCTGAAAACTCATGCTGCGGTCACATTATGACGTTTTTGACGTGTTCTCGTGGGGAAACCATTACTTTTGGGAAGGAGACACATTTTTTTCAAAACAAAGGTGAATGCAACATGATCACCTGAAAACTCATGCTGCGGTCACATTATGACGTTTTTGACGTCTTCTCGTGGGGAAACCATCACTTTTGGTCAGGAGACACGTTTTTATCAAAACAGAAGTGAATGCAACATGATAATCTTAAAACTTGTGCTGCAGTCACATTATGACGTTTCTGACGTTTTCTCGTGGGGAAACCATCACTTTTGGTCAGGAGACACAAGTTTCTCAAAACAGAGGTAAATGCAACATGATCATCTGAAAACTCATGCTGCGGTCACATTATGACGGTTATGACGTCTTCTCGTGGGAAAACCATCACTTTTGGTCAGGAGACACGTTTTTATCAAAACAGGTGAATGCAACATGATCATCTTAAAACTCATGCTGCGGTCACTGTACTGCCCTCACGACGCGTTCGCTCTCTCTCGGGCGAGGCTAGGCAGTCAGCTAACAGTATGGAGTTGGAAAGAACCACAATAAGGCTCAACTGTGTTGTTTCTTCCTTTCATCCATTGAGTAATATTTTTTTTTGTAAAACTGAAACAATACAGAAAATAGAACAGCATAAAAAACTCACGTACACCAAACACACCAAGACGATCTATATATAACTCACGACACAGCTCCACATGCTAATATGTTAGCTAGCATCACTCGGTAATTACCACGGACTAACAACGCAAAGAATAACTAAACTAACGCTACAGAATCTACACTACAGCTACAACTTCTGTATAGAACAGACTTACAGACAAATGGTCTCCAAGGCTGGAACGCTTTCTAGCTCAGCAGCTGGAACTACGATGCTTCGCTACCGTTGTCCGTCATCAAAACCGCGGTGTTTTGAGTTAGTGCCGTCAAAGCGCCTGAAGGTGCAATGCCAACTCCACCCAGTAGGAAAACCACGCTCCCATTTACACAGGTGCGCTGCTCCGCTACCGCGCCCCAAACTCAATATTTATTTATTTATTTATTACTATATTGGGCATCTTTATGTTTTTACCAGACTTGACCATCAAATCTTAACCTATACAATGGTCAGTACAGTCACATTATGACGTTTTGGACGTTTGCTCGTGGAGGAAACATCACTTTTGGTCAGGAGACACATTTATTTCAAAACAGAGGTGAATGACACATGATCATCTGAAAACTTATGCTGCGGTCACATTATGACCTTTATGACGTCTTCTCGTGGGGAAACCATCACTTTTGGTCAGGAGACACGTTTTTATCAAAACAGAAGTGAATGCAACATGATAATCTTAAAACTTGTGCTGCAGTCACATTATGACGTTTCTGACGTTTTCTCGTGGGGAAACCATCACTTTTGGTCAGGAGACACAAGTTTCTCAAAACAGAGGTAAATGCAACATGATCACCTGAAAACTCATGCTGCGGTCACATTATGACGTTTCTGACGTTTTCTCGTTGGGAAAACATCACTTTTGGTCAGAAGATACATTTATTTCAAAACAGAGGTAAATTCAACATGATCACCTGAAAACTCATGCTGCGCTCACATTATGACGTTTTTGACGTATTCTCGTGGGGAAACCATCACTTTTAGTCAGGATATACATTTATTTCAAAACAGAGGTGAATGCAACATGATCACCTGAAAACTGATGCTGCGGTCACATTATGACGTTTTTGACGTGTTCTCGTGGGGAAACCATCACTTTTGGTCAGGAGATACAAGTTTCTCAAAACAGACGTAAATTCAACATGATCACCTGAAAACTGATGCTGCGGTCACATTATGACGTTTTTGACGTTTTCTCGTTGGGAAAAAATCACTTTTGGTCAGAAGATACATTTATTTCAAAACACAGGTGAATGCAACATGATCACCTGAAAACTCATGCTGCGGTCACATTATGACGTTTCTGACGTTTTCTCGTGGGGAAACCATCACTTTGCGTCAGGAGATACAAGTTTCTCAAAACAGAGGTAAATTCAACATGATCACCTGAAAACTCATGCTGCGCTCACATTATGACGTTTTTGACGTATTCTCGTGGAGAAACCATCACTTTTGGTCAGGATATACATTTATTTCAAAACACAGGTGAATGCAACATGATCACCTGAAAACTGATGCTGCGGTCACATTATGACGTTTCTGACGTTTTCTCGTGGGGAAACCATCACTTTTGGTCAGGAGATACAAGTTTCTCAAAACAGAGGTAAATTCAACATGATCAACTGAAAACTCATGCTGCGGTCACATTATGACGTTTCTGACGTATTCTCGTGGGGAAACCATCACTTTTAGTCAGGATATACATTTATTTCAAAACAGAGGTGAATGCAACATGATCACCTGAAAACTGATGCTGCGGTCACATTATGACGTTTTTGACGTGTTCTCGTGGGGAAACCATCACTTTTGGTCAGGAGATACAAGTTTCTCAAAACAGAGGTAAATTCAACATGATCAACTGAAAACTCATGCTGCGCTCACATTATGACGTTTTGGACGTTTGCTCGTGGAGGAAACATCACTTTTGGTCAGGAGACACATTTATTTCAAAACAGAGCTGAATGCAACATGCTCATCTTAAAACTTATGCTGCGGTCATATTATGACGGTTATGACGTCTTCTCGTGGGAAAACCATCACTTTTGGTCAGGAGACACGTTTTTATCAAAACAGGTGAATGCAACATGATCATCTTAAAACTCATGCTGCGGTCACTGTACTGCCCTCACGACGCGTTCGCTCTCTCTCGGGCGAGGCTAGGCAGTCAGCTAACAGTATGAAGTTGGAAAGAACCACAATAAGGCTCAACTGTGTTGTTTCTTCCTTTCATCCATTGAGTAATATTTTTTTTTTTGTAAAACTGAAACAATACAGAAAATAGAACAGCATAAAAAACTCACGTACACCAAACACACCAAGACGATCTATATATAACTCACGACACAGCTCCACATGCTAATATGTTAGCTAGCATCACTCGGTAATTACCACGGACTAACAACGCAAAGAATAACTAAACTAACGCTACAGAATCGCTACATCGCTACAGCTACAACTTCTGTATAGAACAGACTTACAGACAAATGGTCTCCAAGGCTGGAACGCTTTCTAGCTCAGCAGCTGGAACTACGATGCTTCGCTACCGTTGTCCGTCATCAAAACCGCGGTGTTTTGAGTTAGTGCCGTCAAAGCGCCTGAAGGTGCAATGCCAACTCCACCCAGTAGGAAAACCACGCTCCCATTTACACAGGTGCGCTGCTCCGCTACCGCGCCCCAAACTCAATATTTATTTATTTATTTATTACTATATTGGACATCTTTATGTTTTTACCAGACTTGACCATCAAATCTTAACCTATACAATAGTCAGTACAGTCACATTATGACGTTTTGGACGTTTGCTCGTGGAGGAAACATCACTTTTGGTCAGGAGACACATTTATTTCAAAACAGAGCTGAATGCAACATGCTCATCTTAAAACTTATGCTGCGGTCACATTATGACGGTTATGATGTCTTCTCGTGGGAAAACCATCACTTTTGGTCAGGAGACACGTTTTTATCAAAACAGGTGAATGCAACATGATCATCTTAAAACTCATGCTGCGGTCACTGTACTGCCCTCACGACGCGTTCGCTCTCTCTCGGGCGAGGCTAGGCAGTCAGCTAACAGTATGGAGTTGGAAAGAACCACAATAAGGCTCAACTGTGTTGTTTCTTCCTTTCATCCATTGAGTAATATATTTTTTTGTAAAACTGAAACAATACAGAAAATAGAACAGCATAAAAAACTCACGTACACCAAACACACCAAGACGATCTATATATAACTCACGACACAGCTCCACATGCTAATATGTTAGCTAGCATCACTCGGTAATTACCACGGACTAACAACGCAAAGAATAACTAAACTAACGCTACAGAATCTACACTACAGCTACAACTTCTGTATAGAACAGACTTACAGACAAATGGTCTCCAAGGCTGGAACGCTTTCTAGCTCAGCAGCTGGAACTACGATGCTTCGCTACCGTTGCCCGTCATCAAAACCGCAGTGTTTTGAGTTAGTGCCGTCAAAGCGCCTGAAGGTGCAATGCCAACTCCACCCAGTAGGAAAACCACGCTCCCATTTACACAGGTGCGCTGCTCCGCTACCGCGCCCCAAACTCAATATTTATTTATTTATTTATTACTATATTGGACATCTTTATGTTTTTACCAGACTTGACCATCAAATCTTAACCTATACAATGGTCAGTACAGTCACATTATGACGTTTTGGACGTTTGCTCGTGGAGGAAACATCACTTTTGGTCAGGAGACACATTTATTTCAAAACAGAGCTGAATGCAACATGCTCATCTTAAAACTTATGCTGCGGTCACATTATGACGGTTATGACGTCTTCTCGTGGGAAAACCATCACTTTTGGTCAGGAGACACGTTTTTATCAAAACAGGTGAATGCAACATGATCATCTTAAAACTCATGCTGCGGTCACTGTACTGCCCTCACGACGCGTTCGCTCTCTCTCGGGCGAGGCTAGGCAGTCAGCTAACAGTATGGAGTTGGAAAGAACCACAATAAGGCTCAACTGTGTTGTTTCTTCCTTTCATCCATTGAGTAATATTTTTTTTGTAAAACTGAAACAATACAGAAAATAGAACAGCATAAAAAACTCACGTACACCAAACACACCAAGACGATCTATATATAACTCACGACACAGCTCCACATGCTAATATGTTAGCTAGCATCACTCGGTAATTACCACGGACTAACAACGCAAAGAATAACTAAACTAACGCTACAGAATCTACACTACAGCTACAACTTCTGTATAGAACAGACTTACAGACAAATGGTCTCCAAGGCTGGAACGCTTTCTAGCTCAGCAGCTGGAACTACGATGCTTCGCTACCGTTGTCCGTCATCAAAACCGCGGTGTTTTGAGTTAGTGCCGTCAAAGCGCCTGAAGGTGCAATGCCAACTCCACCCAGTAGGAAAACCACGCTCCCATTTACACAGGTGCGCTGCTCCGCTACCGCGCCCCAAACTCAATATTTATTTATTTATTTATTACTATATTGGACATCTTTATGTTTTTACCAGACTTGACCATCAAATCTTAACCTATACAATGGTCAGTACAGTCACATTATGACGTTTTGGACGTTTGCTCGTGGAGGAAACATCACTTTTGGTCAGGAGACACATTTATTTCAAAACAGAGCTGAATGCAACATGCTCATCTTAAAACTTATGCTGCGGTCACATTATGACGGTTATGACGTCTTCTCGTGGGAAAACCATCACTTTTGGTCAGGAGACACGTTTTTATCAAAACAGGTGAATGCAACATGATCATCTTAAAACTCATGCTGCGGTCACTGTACTGCCCTCACGACGCGTTCGCTCTCTCTCGGGCGAGGCTAGGCAGTCAGCTAACAGTATGGAGTTGGAAAGAACCACAATAAGGCTCAACTGTGTTGTTTCTTCCTTTCATCCATTGAGTAATATTTTTTTTTGTAAAACTGAAACAATACAGAAAATAGAACAGCATAAAAAACTCACGTACACCAAACACACCAAGACGATCTATATATAACTCACGACACAGCTCCACATGCTAATATGTTAGCTAGCATCACTCGGTAATTACCACGGACTAACAACGCAAAGAATAACTAAACTAACGCTACAGAATCTACACTACAGCTACAACTTCTGTATAGAACAGACTTACAGACAAATGGTCTCCAAGGCTGGAACGCTTTCTAGCTCAGCAGCTGGAACTACGATGCTTCGCTACCGTTGTCCGTCATCAAAACCGCGGTGTTTTGAGTTAGTGCCGTCAAAGCGCCTGAAGGTGCAATGCCAACTCCACCCAGTAGGAAAACCACGCTCCCATTTACACAGGTGCGCTGCTCCGCTACCGCGCCCCAAACTCAATATTTATTTATTTATTTATTACTATATTGGGCATCTTTATGTTTTTACCAGACTTCACCATCAAATCTTAACCTATACAATGGTCAGTACAGTCACATTATGACGTTTTGGACGTTTGCTCGTGGAGGAAACATCACTTTTGGTCAGGAGACACATTTATTTCAAAACAGAGGTGAATGACACATGATCATCTGAAAACTTATGCTGCGGTCACATTATGACCTTTATGACGTCTTCTCGTGGGGAAACCATCACTTTTGCTCAGGAGACACGTTTTTATCAAAACAGAAGTGAATGCAACATGATAATCTTAAAACTTGTGCTGCAGTCACATTATGACGTTTCTGACGTTTTCTCATGGGGAAACCATCACTTTTGGTCAGGAGACACAAGTTTCTCAAAACAGAGGTAAATGCAACATGATCATCTGAAAACTCATGCTGCGGTCACATTATGACGTTTCTGACGTCTTCTCGTGGGAAAACCATCACTTTTGGTCAGGAGACACGTTTTTATCAAAACAGGTGAATGCAACATGATCATCTTAAAACTCATGCTGCGGTCACTGTACTGCCCTCACGACGCGTTCGCTCTCTCTCGGGCGAGGCTAGGCAGTCAGCTAACAGTATGGAGTTGGAAAGATCCACAATAAGGCTCAACTGTGTTGTTTCTTCCTTTCATCCATTGAGTAATATTTTTTTTTGTAAAACTGAAACAATACAGAAAATAGAACAGCATAAAAAACTCACGTACACCAAACACACCAAGACGATCTATATATAACTCACGACACAGCTCCACATGCTAATATGTTAGCTAGCATCACTCGGTAATTACCACGGACTAACAACGCAAAGAATAACTAAACTAACGCTACAGAATCTACACTACAGCTACAACTTCTGTATAGAACAGACTTACAGACAAATGGTCTCCAAGGCTGGAACGCTTTCTAGCTCAGCAGCTGGAACTACGATGCTTCGCTACCGTTGTCCGTCATCAAAACCGCGGTGTTTTGAGTTAGTGCCGTCAAAGCGCCTGAAGGTGCAATGCCAACTCCACCCAGTAGGAAAACCACGCTCCCATTTACACAGGTGCGCTGCTCCGCTACCGCGCCCCAAACTCAATATTTATTTATTTATTTATTACTATATTGGACATCTTTATGTTTTTACCAGACTTGACCATCAAATCTTAACCTATACAATGGTCAGTACAGTCACATTATGACGTTTTGGACGTTTGCTCGTGGAGGAAACATCACTTTTGGTCAGGAGACACATTTATTTCAAAACAGAGCTGAATGCAACATGCTCATCTTAAAACTTATGCTGCGGTCACATTATGACGGTTATGACGTCTTCTCGTGGGAAAACCATCACTTTTGGTCAGGAGACACGTTTTTATCAAAACAGGTGAATGCAACATGATCATCTTAAAACTCATGCTGCGGTCACTGTACTGCCCTCACGACGCGTTCGCTCTCTCTCGGGCGAGGCTAGGCAGTCAGCTAACAGTATGGAGTTGGAAAGAACCACAATAAGGCTCAACTGTGTTGTTTCTTCCTTTCATCCATTGAGTAATATTTTTTTTTGTAAAACTGAAACAATACAGAAAATAGAACAGCATAAAAAACTCACGTACACCAAACACACCAAGACGATCTATATATAACTCACGACACAGCTCCACATGCTAATATGTTAGCTAGCATCACTCGGTAATTACCACGGACTAACAACGCAAAGAATAACTAAACTAACGCTACAGAATCTACACTACAGCTACAACTTCTGTATAGAACAGACTTACAGACAAATGGTCTCCAAGGCTGGAACGCTTTCTAGCTCAGCAGCTGGAACTACGATGCTTCGCTACCGTTGTCCGTCATCAAAACCGCGGTGTTTTGAGTTAGTGCCGTCAAAGCGCCTGAAGGTGCAATGCCAACTCCACCCAGTAGGAAAACCACGCTCCCATTTACACAGGTGCGCTGCTCCGCTACCGCGCCCCAAACTCAATATTTATTTATTTATTTATTACTATATTGGGCATCTTTATGTTTTTACCAGACTTCACCATCAAATCTTAACCTATACAATGGTCAGTACAGTCACATTATGACGTTTTGGACGTTTGCTCGTGGAGGAAACATCACTTTTGGTCAGGAGACACATTTATTTCAAAACAGAGGTGAATGACACATGATCATCTGAAAACTTATGCTGCGGTCACATTATGACCTTTATGACGTCTTCTCGTGGGGAAACCATCACTTTTGGTCAGGAGACACGTTTTTATCAAAACAGAAGTGAATGCAACATGATAATCTTAAAACTTGTGCTGCAGTCACATTATGACGTTTCTGACGTTTTCTCATGGGGAAACCATCACTTTTGGTCAGGAGACACAAGTTTCTCAAAACAGAGGTAAATGCAACATGATCACCTGAAAACTCATGCTGCGGTCACATTATGACGTTTTTGACGTCTGCTCGTGGGGAAACCATCACTTTTGGGAAGGAGACACATTTTTTTCAAAACAAAGGTGAATGCAAAATTATCACCTGAAAACTCATGCTGCGGTCGCATTATGAAGTTTCTGACGTTTTCTCGTGGGGAAACCATCACTTTTAGTCAGGAGATACAAGTTTCTCAAAACAGACGTAAATGTAACATGATCACCTGAAAACTCATGCTGCGGTCACATTATGACGTTTTTGACGTGTTCTCGAGGGGAAACCATCACTTTTGGGAAAGAGACACTTTTTTTTCAAAACAGAGGTGAATGCAACATGATCACCTGAAAACTATTGCTTGCGGTCACATTATGACGTTTTTGACGTTTTCTCGTGGGGAAACCATCACTTTTGGTCAGGAGATACATTAATTTCAAAACAGAGGTGAATGCAACATGATCACCTGAAAACTCATGCTGCGGTCACATTATGACGTTTTTGACGTTTTCTCGTGGGGAAACCATCACTTTTGGTCAGGATATACAAGTTTCTCAAAACAGACGTAAATGCAACATGATCACCTGAAAACTCATGCTGCGGTCACATTATGACGTTTCTGACGTTTTCTCGTTGGGAAACCATCACTTTTAGTCAGGATATACATTTATTTCAAAACAGAGGTGAATGCAACATGATCACCTGAAAACTGATGCTGCGGTCACATTATGACGTTTTTGACGTGTTCTCGTGGGGAAACCATCACTTTTGGTCAGGCGATACAAGTTTCTCAAAACAGACGTAAATTCAACATGATCACCTGAAAACTGATGCTGCGGTCACATTATGACGTTTTTGACGTTTTCACGTTGGGAAAAAATCACTTTTGGTCAGAAGATACATTTATTTCAAAACACAGGTGAATGCAACATGATCACCTGAAAACTCATGCTGCGGTCACATTATGACGTTTCTGACGTTTTCTCGTGGGGAAACCATCACTTTGCGTCAGGAGATACAAGTTTCTCAAAACAGAGGTAAATTCAACATGATCACCTGAAAACTCATGCTGCGGTCACATTATGACGTTTTTGACGTTTTCTCGTTGGGAAAACATCACTTTTGGTCAGAAGATACATTTATTTCAAAACAGAGGTAAATTCAACATGATCACCTGAAAACTCATGCTGCGGTCACATTATGACGTTTCTGACGTTTTCTCGTGGGGAAACCATCACTTTTGGTCAGGACATATATTTATTTCAAAACAGAGGTGAATGCAACATGATCACCTGAAAACTGATGCTGCGGTCACATTATGACGTTTCTGACGTTTTCTCGTGGGGAAACCATCACTTTTGGTCAGGAGATACAAGTTTCTCAAAACAGAGGTAAATTCAACATGATCAACTGAAAACTCATGCTGCGCTCACATTATGACGTTTTTGACGTTTTCTCGTGGGGAAACCATCACTTATGGTCAGGAGATACATTTATTTCAAAACAGATGTGAATGCAACATGATCACCTGAAAACTCATGCTGCGGTCAAATTATGACGTTTCTAACGTTTTCTCGTTGGGAAACCATCACTTTTGGTCAGGAGATACATTTATTTCAAAACAGAGGTAAATTCAACATGATCACCTGAAAACTCATGCTGCGCTCACACTATGACGTTTTTGACGTTTTCTTGTGGGGAAACCATCACTTATGGTCAGGAGATACAAGTTTCTCAAAACAGAGGTAAATGCAACATGATCACCTGAAAACTCATGCTGCGCTCACATTATGACGTTTTTGACGTATTCTCGTGGGGAAACCATCACTTTTAGTCAGGATATACATTTATTTCAAAACAGAGGTGAATGCAACATGATCACCTGAAAACTGATGCTGCGGTTACATTATGACGTTTTTGACGTGTTCTCGTGGGGAAACCATCACTTTTGGTCAGGAGATACAAGTTTCTCAAAACAGACGTAAATTCAACATGATCACCTGAAAACTCATGCTGCGGTCACATTATGACGTTTTTGACGTTTTCGCGTTGGGAAAACATCACTTTTGGTCAGAAGATACATTTATTTCAAAACAGAGGTAAATTCAACATGATCACCTGAAAACTCATGCTGCGGTCACATTATGACGTTTCTGACGTTTTCTCGTGGGGAAACAATCACTTTTGGTCAGGAGATACAAGTTTCTCAAAACAGAGGTAAATTCAACATGATCACCTGAAAACTCATGCTGCGCTCACATTATGACGTTTTTGACGTTTTCTCGTGGGGAAACCATCACTTTTGGTCAGGACATATATTTATTTCAAAACAGAGGTGAATGCAACATGATCACCTGAAAACTGATGCTGCGGTCACATTATGACGTTTCTGACGTTTTCTCGTGGGGAAACCATCACTTTTGGTCAGGAGATACAAGTTTCTCAAAACAGAGGTAAATTCAACATGATCAACTGAAAACTCATGCTGCGCTCACATTATGACGTTTTTGACGTTTTCTCGTGGGGAAACCATCACTTATGGTCAGGAGATACATTTATTTCAAAACAGATGTGAATGCAACATGATCACCTGAAAACTCATGCTGCGGTCAAATTATGACGTTTCTAACGTTTTCTCGTTGGGAAACCATCACTTTTGGTCAGGAGATACAAGTTTCTCAAAACAGAGGTAAATGCAACATGATCACCTGAAAACTCATGCTGCGGTCACATTATGACGTTTTTGACGTTTTCTCGTGGGGAAACCATCACTTTTGGTCAGGATATACAAGTTTCTCAAAACAGACGTAAATGCAACATGATCACCTGAAAACTCATGCTGCGCTCACATTATGACGTTTCTGACGTTTTCTCGTTGGGAAAACATCACTTTTGGTCAGAAGATACATTTATTTCAAAACAGAGGTAAATTCAACATGATCACCTGAAAACTCATGCTGCGCTCACACTATGACGTTTTTGACGTTTTCTTGTGGGGAAACCATCACTTATGGTCAGGATATACATTTATTTCAAAACAGAGGTGAATGCAACATGATCACCTGAAAACTGATGCTGCGGTCACATTATGACGTTTTTGACGTGTTCTCGTGGGGAAACCATCACTTTTGGTCAGGAGATACAAGTTTCTCAAAACAGAGGTAAATGCAACATGATCACCTGAAAACTCATGCTGCGGTCACATTATGACGTTTTTGACGTTTTCTCGTGGGGAAACCATCACTTTTGGTCAGGATATACAAGTTTCTCAAAACAGACGTAAATGCAACATGATCACCTGAAAACTCATGCTGCGCTCACATTATGACGTTTCTGACGTTTTCTCGTTGGGAAAACATCACTTTTGGTCAGAAGATACATTTATTTCAAAACAGAGGTAAATTCAACATGATCACCTGAAAACTCATGCTGCGCTCACACTATGACGTTTTTGACGTTTTCTTGTGGGGAAACCATCACTTATGGTCAGGAGATACAAGTTTCTCAAAACAGAGGTAAATGCAACATGATCACCTGAAAACTCATGCTGCGCTCACATTATGACGTTTTTGACGTATTCTCGTGGGGAAACCATCACTTTTAGTCAGGATATACATTTATTTCAAAACAGAGGTGAATGCAACATGATCACCTGAAAACTGATGCTGCGGTCACATTATGACGTTTTTGACGTGTTCTCGTGGGGAAACCATCACTTTTGGTCAGGAGATACAAGTTTCTCAAAACAGACGTAAATTCAACATGATCACCTGAAAACTGATGCTGCGGTCACATTATGACGTTTTTGACGTTTTCTCGTTGGGAAAAAATCACTTTTGGTCAGAAGATACATTTATTTCAAAACACAGGTGAATGCAACATGATCACCTGAAAACTCATGCTGCGGTCACATTATGACGTTTCTGACGTTTTCTCGTGGGGAAACCATCACTTTGCGTCAGGAGATACAAGTTTCTCAAAACAGAGGTAAATTCAACATGATCACCTGAAAACTCATGCTGCGGTCACATTATGACGTTTTTGACGTTTTCTCGTTGGGAAAACATCACTTTTGGTCAGAAGATACATTTATTTCAAAACAGAGGTAAATTCAACATGATCACCTGAAAACTCATGCTGCGGTCACATTATGACGTTTCTGACGTTTTCTCGTGGGGAAACCATCACTTTTGGTCAGGAGATACAAGTTTCTCAAAACAGAGGTAAATTCAACATGATCAACTGAAAACTCATGCTGCGGTCACATTATGACGTTTCTGACGTATTCTCGTGGGGAAACCATCACTTTTAGTCAGGATATACATTTATTTCAAAACAGCGGTGAATGCAACATGATCACCTGAAAACTGATGCTGCGGTCACATTATGACGTTTTTGACGTGTTCTCGTGGGGAAACCATCACTTTTGGTCAGGAGATACAAGTTTCTCAAAACAGACGTAAATTCAACATGATCACCTGAAAACTGATGCTGCGGTCACATTATGACGTTTTTGACGTTTTCTCGTTGGGAAAACATCACTTTTGGTCAGAAGATACATTTATTTCAAAACACAGGTGAATGCAACATGATCACCTGAAAACTCATGCTGCGGTCACATTATGACGTTTCTGACGTTTTCTCGTGGGGAAACCATCACTTTGCGTCAGGAGATACAAGTTTCTCAAAACAGAGGTAAATTCAACATGATCACCTGAAAACTCATGCTGCGCTCACATTATGACGTTTTTGACGTATTCTCGTGGAGAAACCATCACTTATGGTCAGGAGATACATTTATTTCAAAACAGATGTGAATGCAACATGATCACCTGAAAACTCATGCTGCGGTCAAATTATGACGTTTCTAACGTTTTCTCGTTGGGAAACCATCACTTTTGGTCAGGAGATACAAGTTTCTCAAAACAGAGGTAAATGCAACATGATCACCTGAAAACTCATGCTGCGGTCACATTATGACGTTTTTGACGTTTTCTCGTGGGGAAACCATCACTTTTGGTCAGGATATACAAGTTTCTCAAAACAGACTTAAATGCAACATGATCACCTGAAAACTCATGCTGCGCTCACATTATGACGTTTTTGACGTTTTCTCGTTGGGAAAACATCACTTTTGGTCAGAAGATACATTTATTTCAAAACAGAGGTAAATGCAACATGATCACCTGAAAACTCATGCTGCGGTCACATTATGACGTTTTTGACGTTATCTCGTGGGGAAACCATCACTTTTGGTCAGGATATACAAGTTTCTCAAAACAGACTTAAATGCAACATGATCACCTGAAAACTCATGCTGCGCTCACATTATGACGTTTCTGACGTTTTCTCGTTGGGAAAACATCACTTTTGGTCAGAAGATACATTTATTTCAAAACAGAGGTAAATTCAACATGATCACCTGAAAACTCATGCTGCGCTCACATTATGACGTTTTTGACGTATTCTCGTGGGGAAACCATCACTTTTGGTCAGGAGATACAAGTTTCTCAAAACAGACGTAAATTCAACATGATCACCTGAAAACTGATGCTGCGGTCACATTATGACGTTTCTGACGTTTTCTCGTGGGGAAACCATCACTTTGCGTCAGGAGATACAAGTTTCTCAAAACAGAGGTAAATTCAACATGATCACCTGAAAACTCATGCTGCGGTCACATTATGACGTTTTTGACGTTTTCTCGTTGGGAAAACATCACTTTTGGTCAGAAGATACATTTATTTCAAAACAGAGGTAAATTCAACATGATCACCTGAAAACTATTGCTTGCGGTCACATTATGACGTTTCTGACGTTTTCTCGTGGGGAAACCATCACTTTTGGTCAGGATATACAAGTTTCTCAAAATAGAGGTAAATTCAACATGATCACCTGAAAACTCATGCTGCGCTCACATTATGACGTTTTCGACGTTTTCTCGTGGGGAAACCATCACTTTTGGTCAGGAGATACAAGTTTCTCAAAACAGAGGTAAATGCAACATGATCATCTGAAAACTCATGCTGCGGTCACATCATGACGTTTTTGACGTTTTCTCGTGGGGAAACCATCACTTTTGGTCAGGAGATACATTTATTTCAAAACAGAGGTAAATTCAACATGATCACCTGAAAACTCATGCTGCGCTCACATTATGACGTTTCTGACGTTTTCTTGTGGGGAAACCATCACTTATGGTCAGGAGATACAAGTTTCTCAAAACAGAGGTAAATGCAACATGATCACATGAAAACTCATGCTGCGCTCACATTATGACGTTTTTGACGTATTCTCGTGGGGAAACCATCACTTTTAGTCAGGATATACATTTATTTCAAAACAGAGGTGAATGCAACATGATCACCTGAAAACTGATGCTGCGGTCACATTATGACGTT
Source organism: Takifugu ocellatus (assembly GCA_027382335.1). NCBI lineage: Eukaryota > Metazoa > Chordata > Actinopteri > Tetraodontiformes > Tetraodontidae > Takifugu > Takifugu ocellatus. The sequence goes on from JAPVLW010000043.1 coordinate 126,007, forward strand.
TTTGACGTGTTCTCGTGGGGAAACCATCACTTTTGGTCAGGAGATACAAGTTTCTCAAAACAGACGTAAATTCAACATGATCACCTGAAAACTCATGCTGCGGTCACATTATGACGTTTTTGACGTTTTCTCGTTGGGAAAACATCACTTTTGGTCAGGAGATACAAGTTTCTCAAAACAGACGTAAATTCAACATGATCACCTGAAAACTCATGCTGCGGTCACATTATGACGTTTTTGACGTTTTCGCGTTGGGAAAACATCACTTTTGGTCAGAAGATACATTTATTTCAAAACAGAGGTAAATTCAACATGATCACCTGAAAACTCATGCTGCGGTCACATTATGACGTTTCTGACGTTTTCTCGTGGGGAAACCATCACTTTTGGTCAGGAGATACAAGTTTCTCAAAACAGAGGTAAATTCAACATGATCAACTGAAAACTCATGCTGCGCTCACATTATGACGTTTTTGACGTTTTCTCGTGGGGAAACCATCACTTATGGTCAGGAGATACATTTATTTCAAAACAGATGTGAATGCAACATGATCACCTGAAAACTCATGCTGCGGTCAAATTATGACGTTTCTAACGTTTTCTCGTTGGGAAACCATCACTTTTGGTCAGGAGATACAAGTTTCTCAAAACAGAGGTAAATGCAACATGATCACCTGAAAACTGATGCTGCGGTCACATTATGACGTTTCTGACGTTTTCTTGTGGGGAAACCATCACTTATGGTCAGGAGATACAAGTTTCTCAAAACAGAGGTAAATGCAACATGATCACATGAAAACTCATGCTGCGCTCACATTATGACGTTTTTGACGTATTCTCGTGGGGAAACCATCACTTTTAGTCAGGATATACATTTATTTCAAAACAGAGGTGAATGCAACATGATCACCTGAAAACGTATGCTGCAGTCATAATTATGACGTTTTTGACGTGTTCTCGAGGGGAAACCATCACTTTTGGGAAAGAGACACTTTTTTTTCAAAACAGAGGTGAATGCAACATGATCACCTGAAAACTATTGCTTGCGGTCACATTATGACGTTTTTGACGTTTTCTCGTGGGGAAACCATCACTTTTGGTCAGGAGATACATTAATTTCAAAACAGAGGTGAATGCAACATGATCACCTGAAAACTCATGCTGCGGTCACATTATGACGTTTTTGACGTTTTCTCGTGGGGAAACCATCACTTTTGGTCAGGATATACAAGTTTCTCAAAACAGACGTAAATGCAACATGATCACCTGAAAACTCATGCTGCGGTCACATTATGACGTTTCTGACGTTTTCTCGTTGGGAAACCATCACTTTTAGTCAGGATATACATTTATTTCAAAACAGAGGTGAATGCAACATGATCACCTGAAAACTGATGCTGCGGTCACATTATGACGTTTTTGACGTGTTCTCGTGGGGAAACCATCACTTTTGGTCAGGCGATACAAGTTTCTCAAAACAGACGTAAATTCAACATGATCACCTGAAAACTGATGCTGCGGTCACATTATGACGTTTTTGACGTTTTCACGTTGGGAAAAAATCACTTTTGGTCAGAAGATACATTTATTTCAAAACACAGGTGAATGCAACATGATCACCTGAAAACTCATGCTGCGGTCACATTATGACGTTTCTGACGTTTTCTCGTGGGGAAACCATCACTTTGCGTCAGGAGATACAAGTTTCTCAAAACAGAGGTAAATTCAACATGATCACCTGAAAACTCATGCTGCGGTCACATTATGACGTTTTTGACGTTTTCTCGTTGGGAAAACATCACTTTTGGTCAGAAGATACATTTATTTCAAAACAGAGGTAAATTCAACATGATCACCTGAAAACTCATGCTGCGGTCACATTATGACGTTTCTGACGTTTTCTCGTGGGGAAACCATCACTTTTGGTCAGGACATATATTTATTTCAAAACAGAGGTGAATGCAACATGATCACCTGAAAACTGATGCTGCGGTCACATTATGACGTTTCTGACGTTTTCTCGTGGGGAAACCATCACTTTTGGTCAGGAGATACAAGTTTCTCAAAACAGAGGTAAATTCAACATGATCAACTGAAAACTCATGCTGCGCTCACATTATGACGTTTTTGACGTTTTCTCGTGGGGAAACCATCACTTATGGTCAGGAGATACATTTATTTCAAAACAGATGTGAATGCAACATGATCACCTGAAAACTCATGCTGCGGTCAAATTATGACGTTTCTAACGTTTTCTCGTTGGGAAACCATCACTTTTGGTCAGGAGATACATTTATTTCAAAACAGAGGTAAATTCAACATGATCACCTGAAAACTCATGCTGCGCTCACACTATGACGTTTTTGACGTTTTCTTGTGGGGAAACCATCACTTATGGTCAGGAGATACAAGTTTCTCAAAACAGAGGTAAATGCAACATGATCACCTGAAAACTCATGCTGCGCTCACATTATGACGTTTTTGACGTATTCTCGTGGGGAAACCATCACTTTTAGTCAGGATATACATTTATTTCAAAACAGAGGTGAATGCAACATGATCACCTGAAAACTGATGCTGCGGTTACATTATGACGTTTTTGACGTGTTCTCGTGGGGAAACCATCACTTTTGGTCAGGAGATACAAGTTTCTCAAAACAGACGTAAATTCAACATGATCACCTGAAAACTCATGCTGCGGTCACATTATGACGTTTTTGACGTTTTCGCGTTGGGAAAACATCACTTTTGGTCAGAAGATACATTTATTTCAAAACAGAGGTAAATTCAACATGATCACCTGAAAACTCATGCTGCGGTCACATTATGACGTTTCTGACGTTTTCTCGTGGGGAAACAATCACTTTTGGTCAGGAGATACAAGTTTCTCAAAACAGAGGTAAATTCAACATGATCACCTGAAAACTCATGCTGCGCTCACATTATGACGTTTTTGACGTTTTCTCGTGGGGAAACCATCACTTTTGGTCAGGACATATATTTATTTCAAACAGAGGTGAATGCAACATGATCACCTGAAAACTGATGCTGCGGTCACATTATGACGTTTCTGACGTTTTCTCGTGGGGAAACCATCACTTTTGGTCAGGAGATACAAGTTTCTCAAAACAGAGGTAAATTCAACATGATCAACTGAAAACTCATGCTGCGCTCACATTATGACGTTTTTGACGTTTTCTCGTGGGGAAACCATCACTTATGGTCAGAGATACATTTATTTCAAAACAGATGTGAATGCAACATGATCACCTGAAAACTCATGCTGCGGTCAAATTATGACGTTTCTAACGTTTTCTCGTTGGAAACCATCACTTTTGGTCAGGAGATACAAGTTTCTCAAAACAGAGGTAAATGCAACATGATCACCTGAAAACTCATGCTGCGGTCACATTATGACGTTTTTGACGTTTTCTCGTGGGGAAACCATCACTTTTGGTCAGGATATACAAGTTTCTCAAAACAGACGTAAATGCAACATGATCACCTGAAAACTCATGCTGCGCTCACATTATGACGTTTCTGACGTTTTCTCGTTGGGAAAACATCACTTTTGGTCAGAAGATACATTTATTTCAAAACAGAGGTAAATTCAACATGATCACCTGAAAACTCATGCTGCGCTCACACTATGACGTTTTTGACGTTTTCTTGTGGGGAAACCATCACTTATGGTCAGGATATACATTTATTTCAAAACAGAGGTGAATGCAACATGATCACCTGAAAACTGATGCTGCGGTCACATTATGACGTTTTTGACGTGTTCTCGTGGGGAAACCATCACTTTTGGTCAGGAGATACAAGTTTCTCAAAACAGAGGTAAATGCAACATGATCACCTGAAAACTCATGCTGCGGTCACATTATGACGTTTTTGACGTTTTCTCGTGGGGAAACCATCACTTTTGGTCAGGATATACAAGTTTCTCAAAACAGACGTAAATGCAACATGATCACCTGAAAACTCATGCTGCGCTCACATTATGACGTTTCTGACGTTTTCTCGTTGGGAAAACATCACTTTTGGTCAGAAGATACATTTATTTCAAAACAGAGGTAAATTCAACATGATCACCTGAAAACTCATGCTGCGCTCACACTATGACGTTTTTGACGTTTTCTTGTGGGGAAACCATCACTTATGGTCAGGAGATACAAGTTTCTCAAAACAGAGGTGAATGCAACATGATCACCTGAAAACTGATGCTGCGGTCACATTATGACGTTTTTGACGTGTTCTCGTGGGGAAACCATCACTTTTGGTCAGGAGATACAAGTTTCTCAAAACAGACGTAAATTCAACATGATCACCTGAAAACTGATGCTGCGGTCACATTATGACGTTTTTGACGTTTTCTCGTTGGGAAAAAATCACTTTTGGTCAGAAGATACATTTATTTCAAAACACAGGTGAATGCAACATGATCACCTGAAAACTCATGCTGCGGTCACATTATGACGTTTCTGACGTTTTCTCGTGGGGAAACCATCACTTTGCGTCAGGAGATACAAGTTTCTCAAAACAGAGGTAAATTCAACATGATCACCTGAAAACTCATGCTGCGGTCACATTATGACGTTTTTGACGTTTTCTCGTTGGGAAAACATCACTTTTGGTCAGAAGATACATTTATTTCAAAACAGAGGTAAATTCAACATGATCACCTGAAAACTCATGCTGCGGTCACATTATGACGTTTCTGACGTTTTCTCGTGGGGAAACCATCACTTTTGGTCAGGAGATACAAGTTTCTCAAAACAGAGGTAAATTCAACATGATCAACTGAAAACTCATGCTGCGGTCACATTATGACGTTTCTGACGTATTCTCGTGGGAAACCATCACTTTTAGTCAGGATATACATTTATTTCAAAACAGCGGTGAATGCAACATGATCACCTGAAAACTGATGCTGCGGTCACATTATGACGTTTTTGACGTGTTCTCGTGGGGAAACCATCACTTTTGGTCAGGAGATACAAGTTTCTCAAAACAGACGTAAATTCAACATGATCACCTGAAAACTGATGCTGCGGTCACATTATGACGTTTTTGACGTTTTCTCGTTGGGAAAACATCACTTTTGGTCAGAAGATACATTTATTTCAAAACACAGGTGAATGCAACATGATCACCTGAAAACTCATGCTGCGGTCACATTATGACGTTTCTGACGTTTTCTCGTGGGGAAACCATCACTTTGCGTCAGGAGATACAAGTTTCTCAAAACAGAGGTAAATTCAACATGATCACCTGAAAACTCATGCTGCGCTCACATTATGACGTTTTTGACGTATTCTCGTGGAGAAACCATCACTTATGGTCAGGAGATACATTTATTTCAAAACAGATGTGAATGCAACATGATCACCTGAAAACTCATGCTGCGGTCAAATTATGACGTTTCTAACGTTTTCTCGTTGGGAAACCATCACTTTTGGTCAGGAGATACAAGTTTCTCAAAACAGAGGTAAATGCAACATGATCACCTGAAAACTCATGCTGCGGTCACATTATGACGTTTTTGACGTTTTCTCGTGGGGAAACCATCACTTTTGGTCAGGATATACAAGTTTCTCAAAACAGACTTAAATGCAACATGATCACCTGAAAACTCATGCTGCGCTCACATTATGACGTTTTTGACGTTTTCTCGTTGGGAAAACATCACTTTTGGTCAGAAGATACATTTATTTCAAAACAGAGGTAAATGCAACATGATCACCTGAAAACTCATGCTGCGGTCACATTATGACGTTTTTGACGTTATCTCGTGGGGAAACCATCACTTTTGGTCAGGATATACAAGTTTCTCAAAACAGACTTAAATGCAACATGATCACCTGAAAACTCATGCTGCGCTCACATTATGACGTTTCTGACGTTTTCTCGTTGGGAAAACATCACTTTTGGTCAGAAGATACATTTATTTCAAAACAGAGGTAAATTCAACATGATCACCTGAAAACTCATGCTGCGCTCACATTATGACGTTTTTGACGTATTCTCGTGGGGAAACCATCACTTTTGGTCAGGAGATACAAGTTTCTCAAAACAGACGTAAATTCAACATGATCACCTGAAAACTGATGCTGCGGTCACATTATGACGTTTCTGACGTTTTCTCGTGGGGAAACCATCACTTTGCGTCAGGAGATACAAGTTTCTCAAAACAGAGGTAAATTCAACATGATCACCTGAAAACTCATGCTGCGGTCACATTATGACGTTTTTGACGTTTTCTCGTTGGGAAAACATCACTTTTGGTCAGAAGATACATTTATTTCAAAACAGAGGTAAATTCAACATGATCACCTGAAAACTATTGCTTGCGGTCACATTATGACGTTTCTGACGTTTTCTCGTGGGGAAACCATCACTTTTGGTCAGGATATACAAGTTTCTCAAAATAGAGGTAAATTCAACATGATCACCTGAAAACTCATGCTGCGCTCACATTATGACGTTTTTGACGTTTTCTCGTGGGGAAACCATCACTTTTGGTCAGGAGATACAAGTTTCTCAAAACAGAGGTAAATGCAACATGATCATCTGAAAACTCATGCTGCGGTCACATCATGACGTTTTTGACGTTTTCTCGTGGGGAAACCATCACTTTTGGTCAGGAGATACATTTATTTCAAAACAGAGGTAAATTCAACATGATCACCTGAAAACTCATGCTGCGCTCACATTATGACGTTTCTGACGTTTTCTTGTGGGGAAACCATCACTTATGGTCAGGAGATACAAGTTTCTCAAAACAGAGGTAAATGCAACATGATCACATGAAAACTCATGCTGCGCTCACATTATGACGTTTTTGACGTATTCTCGTGGGGAAACCATCACTTTTAGTCAGGATATACATTTATTTCAAAACAGAGGTGAATGCAACATGATCACCTGAAAACTGATGCTGCGGTCACATTATGACGTTTTTGACGTGTTCTCGTGGGGAAACCATCACTTTTGGTCAGGAGATACAAGTTTCTCAAAACAGACGTAAATTCAACATGATCACCTGAAAACTCATGCTGCGGTCACATTATGACGTTTTTGACGTTTTCTCGTTGGGAAAACATCACTTTTGGTCAGGAGATACAAGTTTCTCAAAACAGACGTAAATTCAACATGATCACCTGAAAACTCATGCTGCGGTCACATTATGACGTTTTTGACGTTTTCGCGTTGGGAAAACATCACTTTTGGTCAGAAGATACATTTATTTCAAAACAGAGGTAAATTCAACATGATCACCTGAAAACTCATGCTGCGGTCACATTATGACGTTTCTGACGTTTTCTCGTGGGGAAACCATCACTTTTGGTCAGGAGATACAAGTTTCTCAAAACAGAGGTAAATTCAACATGATCAACTGAAAACTCATGCTGCGCTCACATTATGACGTTTTTGACGTTTTCTCGTGGGGAAACCATCACTTATGGTCAGGAGATACATTTATTTCAAAACAGATGTGAATGCAACATGATCACCTGAAAACTCATGCTGCGGTCAAATTATGACGTTTCTAACGTTTTCTCGTTGGGAAACCATCACTTTTGGTCAGGAGATACAAGTTTCTCAAAACAGAGGTAAATGCAACATGATCACCTGAAAACTGATGCTGCGGTCACATTATGACGTTTCTGACGTTTTCTTGTGGGGAAACCATCACTTATGGTCAGGAGATACAAGTTTCTCAAAACAGAGGTAAATGCAACATGATCACATGAAAACTCATGCTGCGCTCACATTATGACGTTTTTGACGTATTCTCGTGGGGAAACCATCACTTTTAGTCAGGATATACATTTATTTCAAAACAGAGGTGAATGCAACATGATCACCTGAAAACTGATGCTGCGGTCACATTATGACGTTTTTGACGTGTTCTCGTGGGGAAACCATCACTTTTGGTCAGGAGATACAAGTTTCTCAAAACAGACGTAAATTCAACATGATCACCTGAAAACTCATGCTGCGGTCACATTATGACGTTTTTGACGTTTTCTCGTTGGGAAAACATCACTTTTGGTCAGGAGATACAAGTTTCTCAAAACAGACGTAAATTCAACATGATCACCTGAAAACTCATGCTGCGGTCACATTATGACGTTTTTGACGTTTTCGCGTTGGGAAAACATCACTTTTGGTCAGAAGATACATTTATTTCAAAACAGAGGTAAATTCAACATGATCACCTGAAAACTCATGCTGCGGTCACATTATGACGTTTCTGACGTTTTCTCGTGGGGAAACCATCACTTTTGGTCAGGAGATACAAGTTTCTCAAAACAGAGGTAAATTCAACATGATCAACTGAAAACTCATGCTGCGCTCACATTATGACGTTTTTGACGTTTTCTCGTGGGGAAACCATCACTTATGGTCAGGAGATACATTTATTTCAAAACAGATGTGAATGCAACATGATCACCTGAAAACTCATGCTGCGGTCAAATTATGACGTTTCTAACGTTTTCTCGTTGGGAAACCATCACTTTTGGTCAGGAGATACAAGTTTCTCAAAACAGAGGTAAATGCAACATGATCACCTGAAAACTCATGCTGCGGTCACATTATGACGTTTTTGACGTTTTCTCGTGGGGAAACCATCACTTTTGGTCAGGATATACAAGTTTCTCAAAACAGACGTAAATGCAACATGATCACCTGAAAACTCATGCTGCGCTCACATTATGACGTTTCTGACGTTTTCTCGTTGGGAAAACATCACTTTTGGTCAGAAGATACATTTATTTCAAAACAGAGGTAAATTCAACATGATCACCTGAAAACTCATGCTGCGCTCACATTATGACGTTTTTGACGTATTCTCGTGGGGAAACCATCACTTTTAGTCAGGATATACATTTATTTCAAAACAGAGGTGAATGCAACATGATCACCTGAAAACTGATGCTGCGGTCACATTATGACGTTTTTGACGTGTTCTCGTGGGGAAACCATCACTTTTAGTCAGGATATACATTTATTTCAAAACAGAGGTGAATGCAACATGATCACCTGAAAACTGATGCTGCGGTCACATTATGACGTTTTTGACGTGTTCTCGTGGGGAAACCATCACTTTTGGTCAGGAGATACAAGTTTCTCAAAACAGACGTAAATTCAACATGATCACCTGAAAACTGATGCTGCGGTCACATTATGACGTTTTTGACGTTTTCTCGTTGGGAAAACATCACTTTTGGTCAGAAGATACATTTATTTCAAAACACAGGTGAATGCAACATGATCACCTGAAAACTCATGCTGCGGTCACATTATGACGTTTCTGACGTTTTCTCGTGGGGAAACCATCACTTTGCGTCAGGAGATACAAGTTTCTCAAAACAGAGGTAAATTCAACATGATCACCTGAAAACTCATGCTGCGCTCACATTATGACGTTTTTGACGTATTCTCGTGGAGAAACCATCACTTTTGGTCAGGATATACATTTATTTCAAAACACAGGTGAATGCAACATGATCACCTGAAAACTCATGCTGCGGTCACATTATGACGTTTCTGACGTTTTCTCGTGGGGAAACCATCACTTTTGGTCAGGAGATACAAGTTTCTCAAAACAGAGGTAAATTCAACATGATCAACTGAAAACTCATGCTGCGCTCACATTATGACGTTTTTGACGTTTTCTCGTGGGGAAACCATCACTTATGGTCAGGAGATACATTTATTTCAAAACAGATGTGAATGCAACATGATCACCTGAAAACTCATGCTGCGGTCAAATTATGACGTTTCTAACGTTTTCTCGTTGGGAAACCATCACTTTTGGTCAGGATATACAAGTTTCTCAAAACAGACTTAAATGCAACATGATCACCTGAAAACTCATGCTGCGCTCACATTATGACGTTTTTGACGTTTTCTCGTGGGGAAACCATCACTTTTGGTCAGGATATACAAGTTTCTCAAAACAGACTTAAATGCAACATGATCACCTGAAAACTCATGCTGCGCTCACATTATGACGTTTTTGACGTTTTCTCGTGGGGAAACCATCACTTTTGGTCAGGATATACAAGTTTCTCAAAACAGACTTAAATGCAACATGATCACCTGAAAACTCATGCTGCGCTCACATTATGACGTTTCTGACGTTTTCTCGTTGGGAAAACATCACTTTTGGTCAGAAGATACATTTATTTCAAAACAGAGGTAAATGCAACATGATCACCTAAAAACTCATGCTGCGGTCACATTATGACGTTTTTGACGTTATCTCGTGGGGAAACCATCACTTTTGGTCAGGATATACAAGTTTCTCAAAACAGACTTAAATGCAACATGATCACCTGAAAACTCATGCTGCGCTCACATTATGACGTTTCTGACGTTTTCTCGTTGGGAAAACATCACTTTTGGTCAGAAGATACATTTATTTCAAAACAGAGGTAAATTCAACATGATCACCTGAAAACTCATGCTGCGCTCACATTTTGACGTTTTTGACGTATTCTCGTGGGGAAACCATCACTTTTGGTCAGGAGATACAAGTTTCTCAAAACAGACGTAAATTCAACATGATCACCTGAAAACTGATGCTGCGGTCACATTATGACGTTTCTGACGTTTTCTCGTGGGGAAACCATCACTTTGCGTCAGGAGATACAAGTTTCTCAAAACAGAGGTAAATTCAACATGATCACCTGAAAACTCATGCTGCGGTCACATTATGACGTTTTTGACGTTTTCTCGTTGGGAAAACATCACTTTTGGTCAGAAGATACATTTATTTCAAAACAGAGGTAAATTCAACATGATCACCTGAAAACTCATGCTGCGGTCACATTATGACGTTTCTGACGTTTTCTCGTGGGGAAACCATCACTTTTGGTCAGGAGATACAAGTTTCTCAAAACAGAGGTAAATTCAACATGATCAACTGAAAACTCATGCTGCGGTCACATTATGACGTTTCTGACGTATTCTCGTGGGGAAACCATCACTTTTAGTCAGGATATACATTTATTTCAAAACAGAGGTGAATGCAACATGATCACCTGAAAACTGATGCTGCGGTCACATTATGACGTTTTTGACGTGTTCTCGTGGGGAAACCATCACTTTTGGTCAGGAGATACAAGTTTCTCAAAACAGACGTAAATTCAACATGATCACCTGAAAACTGATGCTGCGGTCACATTATGACGTTTTTGACGTTTTCTCGTTGGGAAAACATCACTTTTGGTCAGAAGATACATTTATTTCAAAACACAGGTGAATGCAACATGATCACCTGAAAACTCATGCTGCGGTCACATTATGACGTTTCTGACGTTTTCTCGTGGGGAAACCATCACTTTGCGTCAGGAGATACAAGTTTCTCAAAACAGAGGTAAATTCAACATGATCACCTGAAAACTCATGCTGCGCTCACATTATGACGTTTTTGACGTATTCTCGTGGAGAAACCATCACTTATGGTCAGGAGATACATTTATTTCAAAACAGATGTGAATGCAACATGATCACCTGAAAACTCATGCTGCGGTCAAATTATGACGTTTCTAACGTTTTCTCGTTGGGAAACCATCACTTTTGGTCAGGAGATACAAGTTTCTCAAAACAGAGGTAAATGCAACATGATCACCTGAAAACTCATGCTGCGGTCACATTATGACGTTTTTGACGTTTTCTCGTGGGGAAACCATCACTTTTGGTCAGGATATACAAGTTTCTCAAAACAGACTTAAATGCAACATGATCACCTGAAAACTCATGCTGCGCTCACATTATGACGTTTTTGACGTTTTCTCGTTGGGAAAACATCACTTTTGGTCAGAAGATACATTTATTTCAAAACAGAGGTAAATGCAACATGATCACCTGAAAACTCATGCTGCGGTCACATTATGACGTTTTTGACGTTATCTCGTGGGGAAACCATCACTTTTGGTCAGGATATACAAGTTTCTCAAAACAGACTTAAATGCAACATGATCACCTGAAAACTCATGCTGCGCTCACATTATGACGTTTCTGACGTTTTCTCGTTGGGAAAACATCACTTTTGGTCAGAAGATACATTTATTTCAAAACAGAGGTAAATTCAACATGATCACCTGAAAACTCATGCTGCGCTCACATTATGACGTTTTTGACGTATTCTCGTGGGGAAACCATCACTTTTGGTCAGGAGATACAAGTTTCTCAAAACAGACGTAAATTCAACATGATCACCTGAAAACTGATGCTGCGGTCACATTATGACGTTTCTGACGTTTTCTCGTGGGGAAACCATCACTTTGCGTCAGGAGATACAAGTTTCTCAAAACAGAGGTAAATTCAACATGATCACCTGAAAACTCATGCTGCGGTCACATTATGACGTTTTTGACGTTTTCTCGTTGGGAAAACATCACTTTTGGTCAGAAGATACATTTATTTCAAAACAGAGGTAAATTCAACATGATCACCTGAAAACTATTGCTTGCGGTCACATTATGACGTTTCTGACGTTTTCTCGTGGGGAAACCATCACTTTTGGTCAGGATATACAAGTTTCTCAAAATAGAGGTAAATTCAACATGATCACCTGAAAACTCATGCTGCGCTCACATTATGACGTTTTTGACGTTTTCTCGTGGGGAAACCATCACTTTTGGTCAGGAGATACAAGTTTCTCAAAACAGAGGTAAATGCAACATGATCATCTGAAAACTCATGCTGCGGTCACATCATGACGTTTTTGACGTTTTCTCGTGGGGAAACCATCACTTTTGGTCAGGAGATACATTTATTTCAAAACAGAGGTAAATTCAACATGATCACCTGAAAACTCATGCTGCGCTCACATTATGACGTTTCTGACGTTTTCTTGTGGGGAAACCATCACTTATGGTCAGGAGATACAAGTTTCTCAAAACAGAGGTAAATGCAACATGATCACCTGAAAACTCATGCTGCGCTCACATTATGACGTTTTTGACGTATTCTCGTGGGGAAACCATCACTTTTAGTCAGGATATACATTTATTTCAAAACAGAGGTGAATGCAACATGATCACCTGAAAACTGATGCTGCGGTCACATTATGACGTTTTTGACGTGTTCTCGTGGGGAAACCATCACTTTTGGTCAGGAGATACAAGTTTCTCAAAACAGACGTAAATTCAACATGATCACCTGAAAACTCATGCTGCGGTCACATTATGACGTTTTTGACGTTTTCTCGTTGGGAAAACATCACTTTTGGTCAGGAGATACAAGTTTCTCAAAACAGACGTAAATTCAACATGATCACCTGAAAACTCATGCTGCGGTCACATTATGACGTTTTTGACGTTTTCGCGTTGGGAAAACATCACTTTTGGTCAGAAGATACATTTATTTCAAAACAGAGGTAAATTCAACATGATCACCTGAAAACTCATGCTGCGGTCACATTATGACGTTTCTGACGTTTTCTCGTGGGGAAACCATCACTTTTGGTCAGGAGATACAAGTTTCTCAAAACAGAGGTAAATTCAACATGATCAACTGAAAACTCATGCTGCGCTCACATTATGACGTTTTTGACGTTTTCTCGTGGGGAAACCATCACTTATGGTCAGGAGATACATTTATTTCAAAACAGATGTGAATGCAACATGATCACCTGAAAACTCATGCTGCGGTCAAATTATGACGTTTCTAACGTTTTCTCGTTGGGAAACCATCACTTTTGGTCAGGAGATACAAGTTTCTCAAAACAGAGGTAAATGCAACATGATCACCTGAAAACTCATGCTGCGGTCACATTATGACGTTTTTGACGTTTTCTCGTGGGGAAACCATCACTTTTGGTCAGGATATACAAGTTTCTCAAAACAGACGTAAATGCAACATGATCACCTGAAAACTCATGCTGCGCTCACATTATGACGTTTCTGACGTTTTCTCGTTGGGAAAACATCACTTTTGGTCAGAAGATACATTTATTTCAAAACAGAGGTAAATTCAACATGATCACCTGAAAACTCATGCTGCGCTCACATTATGACGTTTTTGACGTATTCTCGTGGGGAAACCATCACTTTTAGTCAGGATATACATTTATTTCAAAACAGAGGTGAATGCAACATGATCACCTGAAAACTGATGCTGCGGTCACATTATGACGTTTTTGACGTGTTCTCGTGGGGAAACCATCACTTTTAGTCAGGATATACATTTATTTCAAAACAGAGGTGAATGCAACATGATCACCTGAAAACTGATGCTGCGGTCACATTATGACGTTTTTGACGTGTTCTCGTGGGGAAACCATCACTTTTGGTCAGGAGATACAAGTTTCTCAAAACAGACGTAAATTCAACATGATCACCTGAAAACTGATGCTGCGGTCACATTATGACGTTTTTGACGTTTTCTCGTTGGGAAAACATCACTTTTGGTCAGAAGATACATTTATTTCAAAACACAGGTGAATGCAACATGATCACCTGAAAACTCATGCTGCGGTCACATTATGACGTTTCTGACGTTTTCTCGTGGGGAAACCATCACTTTGCGTCAGGAGATACAAGTTTCTCAAAACAGAGGTAAATTCAACATGATCACCTGAAAACTCATGCTGCGCTCACATTATGACGTTTTTGACGTATTCTCGTGGAGAAACCATCACTTTTGGTCAGGATATACATTTATTTCAAAACACAGGTGAATGCAACATGATCACCTGAAAACTGATGCTGCGGTCACATTATGACGTTTCTGACGTTTTCTCGTGGGGAAACCATCACTTTTGGTCAGGAGATACAAGTTTCTCAAAACAGAGGTAAATTCAACATGATCAACTGAAAACTCATGCTGCGCTCACATTATGACGTTTTTGACGTTTTCTCGTGGGGAAACCATCACTTTTGGTCAGGATATACAAGTTTCTCAAAACAGACTTAAATGCAACATGATCACCTGAAAACTCATGCTGCGCTCACATTATGACGTTTTTGACGTTTTCTCGTGGGGAAACCATCACTTTTGGTCAGGATATACAAGTTTCTCAAAACAGACTTAAATGCAACATGATCACCTGAAAACTCATGCTGCGCTCACATTATGACGTTTTTGACGTTTTCTCGTGGGGAAACCATCACTTTTGGTCAGGATATACAAGTTTCTCAAAACAGACTTAAATGCAACATGATCACCTGAAAACTCATGCTGCGCTCACATTATGACGTTTCTGACGTTTTCTCGTTGGGAAAACATCACTTTTGGTCAGAAGATACATTTATTTCAAAACAGAGGTAAATGCAACATGATCACCTAAAAACTCATGCTGCGGTCACATTATGACGTTTTTGACGTTATCTCGTGGGGAAACCATCACTTTTGGTCAGGATATACAAGTTTCTCAAAACAGACTTAAATGCAACATGATCACCTGAAAACTCATGCTGCGCTCACATTATGACGTTTCTGACGTTTTCTCGTTGGGAAAACATCACTTTTGGTCAGAAGATACATTTATTTCAAAACAGAGGTAAATTCAACATGATCACCTGAAAACTCATGCTGCGCTCACATTATGACGTTTTTGACGTATTCTCGTGGGGAAACCATCACTTTTGGTCAGGAGATACAAGTTTCTCAAAACAGACGTAAATTCAACATGATCACCTGAAAACTGATGCTGCGGTCACATTATGACGTTTCTGACGTTTTCTCGTGGGGAAACCATCACTTTGCGTCAGGAGATACAAGTTTCTCAAAACAGAGGTAAATTCAACATGATCACCTGAAAACTCATGCTGCGGTCACATTATGACGTTTTTGACGTTTTCTCGTTGGGAAAACATCACTTTTGGTCAGAAGATACATTTATTTCAAAACAGAGGTAAATTCAACATGATCACCTGAAAACTCATGCTGCGCTCACATTATGACGTTTCTGACGTTTTCTCGTGGGGAAACCATCACTATTGGTCAGGAGACACGTTTTCAAAACAGAGGTGAATGACACATGATAATCTTAAAACTTGTGCTGCAATCACATTATGACTTTTTTTACGTTTGCTCGTGGAGGAAACATCACTTTTGGTCAGGAGACACGTTTTTATCAAAACAGGTGAATGCAACATGATCATCTTAAAACTCATGCTGCGGTCACATTATGACGTTTTTGACGTTTTCTCGTGGGGAAACCATCACTTTTGGTCAGGATATACAAGTTTCTCAAAACAGACGTAAATGCAACATGATCACCTGAAAACTCATGCTGCGGTCACATTATGACGTTTCTGACGTTTTCTCGTGGGGAAACCATCACTTTTGGTCAGGAGACACGTTTTCAAAACAGAGGTGAATGACACATGATAATCTTAAAACTTGTGCTGCAGTCACATTATGACTTTTTTTACGTTTGCTCGTGGAGGAAACATCACTTTTGGTCAGGAGATACAAGTTTCTCCAAACAGAGGTAAATGCAACATGATCACCTGAAAACTCATGCTGCGGTCACATTATGACGTTTCTGACGTTTTCTCGTTGGGAAAACATCACTTTTGGTCAGGAGGATACATTTATTTCAAAACAGAGGTAAATGCAACATGCTCACCTGAAAACTCATGCTGCGGTCACATTATGACGTTTTTGACGTCTGCTCGTGGGGAAACCATCACTTTTGGTCAGGAGATACATTAATTTCAAAACAGAGGTGAATGCAACATGATCATCTGAAAACTCATGCTGCGCTCACATTATGACGTTTTTGACCTGTTCTCGAGGGGAAACCATCACTTTTGGGAAGGAGACACATTTTTTTCAAAACAAAGGTGAATGCAACATGATCACCTGAAAACTCATGCTGCGGTCACATTATGACGTTTTTGACGTGTTCTCGTGGGGAAACCATTACTTTTGGGAAGGAGACACATTTTTTTCAAAACAAAGGTGAATGCAACATGATCACCTGAAAACTCATGCTGCGGTCACATTATGACGTTTTTGACGTCTTCTCGTGGGGAAACCATCACTTTTGGTCAGGAGACACGTTTTTATCAAAACAGGTGAATGCAACATGATCATCTTAAAACTCATGCTGCGGTCACTGTACTGCCCTCACGACGCGTTCGCTCTCTCTCGGGCGAGGCTAGGCAGTCAGCTAACAGTATGGAGTTGGAAAGAACCACAATAAGGCTCAACTGTGTTGTTTCTTCCTTTCATCCATTGAGTAAATTTTTTTTTGTAAAACTGAAACAATACAGAAAATAGAGCAGCATAAAAAACTCACGTACACCAAACACACCAAGACGATCTATATATAACTCACGACACAGCTCTACATGCTAATATGTTAGCTAGCATCACTCGGTAATTACCACGGACTAACAACGCAAAGAATAACTAAACTAACGCTACAGAATCTACACTACAGCTACAACTTCTGTATAGAACAGACTTACAGACAAATGGTCTCCAAGGCTGGAACGCTTTCTAGCTCAGCAGCTGGAACTACGATGCTTCGCTACCGTTGTCCGTCATCAAAACCGCGGTGTTTTGAGTTAGTGCCGTCAAAGCGCCTGAAGGTGCAATGCCAACTCCACCCAGTAGGAAAACCACGCTCCCATTTACACAGGTGCGCTGCTCCGCTACCGCGCCCCAAACTCAATATTTATTTATTTATTTATTACTATATTGGGCATCTTTATGTTTTTACCAGACTTGACCATCAAATCTTAACCTATACAATGGTCAGTACAGTCACATTATGACGTTTTGGACGTTTGCTCGTGGAGGAAACATCACTTTTGGTCAGGAGACACATTTATTTCAAAACAGAGGTGAATGACACATGATCATCTGAAAACTTATGCTGCGGTCACATTATGACCTTTATGACGTCTTCTCGTGGGGAAACCATCACTTTTGGTCAGGAGACACGTTTTTATCAAAACAGAAGTGAATGCAACATGATAATCTTAAAACTTGTGCTGCAGTCACATTATGACGTTTCTGACGTTTTCTCGTGGGGAAACCATCACTTTTGGTCAGGAGACACAAGTTTCTCAAAACAGAGGTAAATGCAACATGATCACCTGAAAACTCATGCTGCGGTCACATTATGACGTTTCTGACGTTTTCTCGTTGGGAAAACATCACTTTTGGTCAGAAGATACATTTATTTCAAAACAGAGGTAAATTCAACATGATCACCTGAAAACTCATGCTGCGCTCACATTATGACGTTTTTGACGTATTCTCGTGGGGAAACCATCACTTTTAGTCAGGATATACATTTATTTCAAAACAGAGGTGAATGCAACATGATCACCTGAAAACTGATGCTGCGGTCACATTATGACGTTTTTGACGTGTTCTCGTGGGGAAACCATCACTTTTGGTCAGGAGATACAAGTTTCTCAAAACAGACGTAAATTCAACATGATCACCTGAAAACTGATGCTGCGGTCACATTATGACGTTTTTGACGTTTTCTCGTTGGGAAAAAATCACTTTTGGTCAGAAGATACATTTATTTCAAAACACAGGTGAATGCAACATGATCACCTGAAAACTCATGCTGCGGTCACATTATGACGTTTCTGACGTTTTCTCGTGGGGAAACCATCACTTTGCGTCAGGAGATACAAGTTTCTCAAAACAGAGGTAAATTCAACATGATCACCTGAAAACTCATGCTGCGCTCACATTATGACGTTTTTGACGTATTCTCGTGGAGAAACCATCACTTTTGGTCAGGATATACATTTATTTCAAAACACAGGTGAATGCAACATGATCACCTGAAAACTGATGCTGCGGTCACATTATGACGTTTCTGACGTTTTCTCGTGGGGAAACCATCACTTTTGGTCAGGAGATACAAGTTTCTCAAAACAGAGGTAAATTCAACATGATCAACTGAAAACTCATGCTGCGGTCACATTATGACGTTTCTGACGTATTCTCGTGGGGAAACCATCACTTTTAGTCAGGATATACATTTATTTCAAAACAGAGGTGAATGCAACATGATCACCTGAAAACTGATGCTGCGGTCACATTATGACGTTTTTGACGTGTTCTCGTGGGGAAACCATCACTTTTGGTCAGGAGATACAAGTTTCTCAAAACAGAGGTAAATTCAACATGATCAACTGAAAACTCATGCTGCGCTCACATTATGACGTTTTTGACGTTTTCTCGTGGGGAAACCATCACTTATGGTCAGGAGATACATTTATTTCAAAACAGATGTGAATGCAACATGATCACCTGAAAACTCATGCTGCGGTCAAATTATGACGTTTCTAACGTTTTCTCGTGGGAAAACCATCACTTTTGGTCAGGAGACACGTTTTTATCAAAACAGGTGAATGCAACATGATCATCTTAAAACTCATGCTGCGGTCACTGTACTGCCCTCACGACGCGTTCGCTCTCTCTCGGGCGAGGCTAGGCAGTCAGCTAACAGTATGGAGTTGGAAAGAACCACAATAAGGCTCAACTGTGTTGTTTCTTCCTTTCATCCATTGAGTAATATTTTTTTTTGTAAAACTGAAACAATACAGAAAATAGAACAGCATAAAAAACTCACGTACACCAAACACACCAAGACGATCTATATATAACTCACGACACAGCTCCACATGCTAATATGTTAGCTAGCATCACTCGGTAATTACCACGGACTAACAACGCAAAGAATAACTAAACTAACGCTACAGAATCTACACTACAGCTACAACTTCTGTATAGAACAGACTTACAGACAAATGGTCTCCAAGGCTGGAACGCTTTCTAGCTCAGCAGCTGGAACTACGATGCTTCGCTACCGTTGTCCGTCATCAAAACCGCGGTGTTTTGAGTTAGTGCCGTCAAAGCGCCTGAAGGTGCAATGCCAACTCCACCCAGTAGGAAAACCACGCTCCCATTTACACAGGTGCGCTGCTCCGCTACCGTGCCCCAAACTCAATATTTATTTATTTATTTATTACTATATTGGACATCTTTATGTTTTTACCAGACTTGACCATCAAATCTTAACCTATACAATGGTCAGTACAGTCACATTATGACGTTTTGGACGTTTGCTCGTGGAGGAAACATCACTTTTGGTCAGGAGACACATTTATTTCAAAACAGAGCTGAATGCAACATGCTCATCTTAAAACTTATGCTGCGGTCACATTATGACGGTTATGACGTCTTCTCGTGGGAAAACCATCACTTTTGGTCAGGAGACACGTTTTTATCAAAACAGGTGAATGCAACATGATCATCTTAAAACTCATGCTGCGGTCACTGTACTGCCCTCACGACGCGTTCGCTCTCTCTCGGGCGAGGCTAGGCAGTCAGCTAACAGTATGGAGTTGGAAAGAACCACAATAAGGCTCAACTGTGTTGTTTCTTCCTTTCATCCATTGAGTAATATTTTTTTTTGTAAAACTGAAACAATACAGAAAATAGAACAGCATAAAAAACTCACGTACACCAAACACACCAAGACGATCTATATATAACTCACGACACAGCTCCACATGCTAATATGTTAGCTAGCATCACTCGGTAATTACCACGGACTAACAACGCAAAGAATAACTAAACTAACGCTACAGAATCTACACTACAGCTACAACTTCTGTATAGAACAGACTTACAGACAAATGGTCTCCAAGGCTGGAACGCTTTCTAGCTCAGCAGCTGGAACTACGATGCTTCGCTACCGTTGTCCGTCATCAAAACCGCGGTGTTTTGAGTTAGTGCCGTCAAAGCGCCTGAAGGTGCAATGCCAACTCCACCCAGTAGGAAAACCACGCTCCCATTTACACAGGTGCGCTGCTCCGCTACCGCGCCCCAAACTCAATATTTATTTATTTATTTATTACTATATTGGGCATCTTTATGTTTTTACCAGACTTGACCATCAAATCTTAACCTATACAATGGTCAGTACAGTCACATTATGACGTTTTGGACGTTTGCTCGTGGAGGAAACATCACTTTTGGTCAGGAGACACATTTATTTCAAAACAGAGGTGAATGACACATGATCATCTGAAAACTTATGCTGCGGTCACATTATGACCTTTATGACGTCTTCTCGTGGGGAAACCATCACTTTTGGTCAGGAGACACGTTTTTATCAAAACAGAAGTGAATGCAACATGATCATCTTAAAACTCATGCTGCGGTCACTGTACTGCCCTCACGACGCGTTCGCTCTCTCTCGGGCGAGGCTAGGCAGTCAGCTAACAGTATGGAGTTGGAAAGAACCACAATAAGGCTCAACTGTGTTGTTTCTTCCTTTCATCCATTGAGTAATATTTTTTTTTGTAAAACTGAAACAATACAGAAAATAGAACAGCATAAAAAACTCACGTACACCAAACACACCAAGACGATCTATATATAACTCACGACACAGCTCCACATGCTAATATGTTAGCTAGCATCACTCGGTAATTACCACGGACTAACAACGCAAAGAATAACTAAACTAACGCTACAGAATCTACACTACAGCTACAACTTCTGTATAGAACAGACTTACAGACAAATGGTCTCCAAGGCTGGAACGCTTTCTAGCTCAGCAGCTGGAACTACGATGCTTCGCTACCGTTGTCCGTCATCAAAACCGCGGTGTTTTGAGTTAGTGCCGTCAAAGCGCCTGAAGGTGCAATGCCAACTCCACCCAGTAGGAAAACCACGCTCCCATTTACACAGGTGCGCTGCTCCGCTACCGCGCCCCAAACTCAATATTTATTTATTTATTTATTACTATATTGGGCATCTTTATGTTTTTACCAGACTTGACCATCAAATCTTAACCTATACAATGGTCAGTACAGTCACATTATGACGTTTTGGACGTTTGCTCGTGGAGGAAACATCACTTTTGGTCAGGAGACACATTTATTTCAAAACAGAGGTGAATGACACATGATCATCTGAAAACTTATGCTGCGGTCACATTATGACCTTTATGACGTCTTCTCGTGGGGAAACCATCACTTTTGGTCAGGAGACACGTTTTTATCAAAACAGAAGTGAATGCAACATGATCATCTTAAAACTCATGCTGCGGTCACTGTACTGCCCTCACGACGCGTTCGCTCTCTCTCGGGCGAGGCTAGGCAGTCAGCTAACAGTATGGAGTTGGAAAGAACCACAATAAGGCTCAACTGTGTTGTTTCTTCCTTTCATCCATTGAGTAATATTTTTTTTTGTAAAACTGAAACAATACAGAAAATAGAACAGCATAAAAAACTCACGTACACCAAACACACCAAGACGATCTATATATAACTCACGACACAGCTCCACATGCTAATATGTTAGCTAGCATCACTCGGTAATTACCACGGACTAACAACGCAAAGAATAACTAAACTAACGCTACAGAATCTACACTACAGCTACAACTTCTGTATAGAACAGACTTACAGACAAATGGTCTCCAAGGCTGGAACGCTTTCTAGCTCAGCAGCTGGAACTACGATGCTTCGCTACCGTTGTCCGTCATCAAAACCGCGGTGTTTTGAGTTAGTGCCGTCAAAGCGCCTGAAGGTGCAATGCCAACTCCACCCAGTAGGAAAACCACGCTCCCATTTACACAGGTGCGCTGCTCCGCTACCGCGCCCCAAACTCAATATTTATTTATTTATTTATTACTATATTGGGCATCTTTATGTTTTTACCAGACTTGACCATCAAATCTTAACCTATACAATGGTCAGTACAGTCACATTATGACGTTTTGGACGTTTGCTCGTGGAGGAAACATCACTTTTGGTCAGGAGACACATTTATTTCAAAACAGAGCTGAATGCAACATGCTCATCTTAAAACTTATGCTGCGGTCACATTATGACGGTTATGACGTCTTCTCGTGGGAAAACCATCACTTTTGGTCAGGAGACACGTTTTTATCAAAACAGGTGAATGCAACATGATCATCTTAAAACTCATGCTGCAGTCACTGTACTGCCCTCACGACGCGTTCGCTCTCTCTCGGGCGAGGCTAGGCAGTCAGCTAACAGTATGGAGTTGGAAAGAACCACAATAAGGCTCAACTGTGTTGTTTCTTCCTTTCATCCATTGAGTAATATTTTTTTTTGTAAAACTGAAACAATACAGAAAATAGAACAGCATAAAAAACTCACGTACACCAAACACACCAAGACGATCTATATATAACTCACGACACAGCTCCACATGCTAATATGTTAGCTAGCATCACTCGGTAATTACCACGGACTAACAACGCAAAGAATAACTAAACTAACGCTACAGAATCTACACTACAGCTACAACTTCTGTATAGAACAGACTTACAGACAAATGGTCTCCAAGGCTGGAACGCTTTCTAGCTCAGCAGCTGGAACTACGATGCTTCGCTACCGTTGTCCGTCATCAAAACCGCGGTGTTTTGAGTTAGTGCCGTCAAAGCGCCTGAAGGTGCAATGCCAACTCCACCCAGTAGGAAAACCACGCTCCCATTTACACAGGTGCGCTGCTCCGCTACCGCGCCCCAAACTCAATATTTATTTATTTATTTATTACTATATTGGGCATCTTTATGTTTTTACCAGACTTGACCATCAAATCTTAACCTATACAATGGTCAGTACAGTCACATTATGACGTTTTGGACGTTTGCTCGTGGAGGAAACATCACTTTTGGTCAGGAGACACATTTATTTCAAAACAGAGGTGAATGACACATGATCATCTGAAAACTTATGCTGCGGTCACATTATGACCTTTATGACGTCTTCTCGTGGGGAAACCATCACTTTTGGTCAGGAGACACGTTTTTATCAAAACAGAAGTGAATGCAACATGATAATCTTAAAACTTGTGCTGCAGTCACATTATGACGTTTCTGACGTTTTCTCGTGGGGAAACCATCACTTTTGGTCAGGAGACACAAGTTTCTCAAAACAGAGGTAAATGCAACATGATCACCTGAAAACTCATGCTGCGGTCACATTATGACGTTTCTGACGTTTTCTCGTTGGGAAAACATCACTTTTGGTCAGAAGATACATTTATTTCAAAACAGAGGTAAATTCAACATGATCACCTGAAAACTCATGCTGCGCTCACATTATGACGTTTTTGACGTATTCTCGTGGGGAAACCATCACTTTTAGTCAGGATATACATTTATTTCAAAACAGAGGTGAATGCAACATGATCACCTGAAAACTCATGCTGCGGTCACATTATGACGTTTCTGACGTTTTCTCGTTGGGAAAACATCACTTTTGGTCAGAAGATACATTAATTTCAAAACAGAGGTAAATTCAACATGATCATCTGAAAACTCATGCTGCGGTCACATTATGACGTTTCTGACGTCTTCTCGTGGGAAAACCATCACTTTTGGTCAGGAGACACGTTTTTATCAAAACAGGTGAATGCAACATGATCATCTTAAAACTCATGCTGCGGTCACTGTACTGCCCTCACGACGCGTTCGCTCTCTCTCGGGCGAGGCTAGGCAGTCAGCTAACAGTATGGAGTTGGAAAGAACCACAATAAGGCTCAACTGTGTTGTTTCTTCCTTTCATCCATTGAGTAATATTTTTTTTTGTAAAACTGAAACAATACAGAAAATAGAACAGCATAAAAAACTCACGTACACCAAACACACCAAGACGATCTATATATAACTCACGACACAGCTCCACATGCTAATATGTTAGCTAGCATCACTCGGTAATTACCACGGACTAACAACGCAAAGAATAACTAAACTAACGCTACAGAATCGCTACATCGCTACAGCTACAACTTCTGTATAGAACAGACTTACAGACAAATGGTCTCCAAGGCTGGAACGCTTTCTAGCTCAGCAGCTGGAACTACGATGCTTCGCTACCGTTGTCCGTCATCAAAACCGCGGTGTTTTGAGTTAGTGCCGTCAAAGCGCCTGAAGGTGCAATGCCAACTCCACCCAGTAGGAAAACCACGCTCCCATTTACACAGGTGCGCTGCTCCGCTACCGCGCCCCAAACTCAATATTTATTTATTTATTTATTACTATATTGGACATCTTTATGTTTTTACCAGACTTGACCATCAAATCTTAACCTATACAATGGTCAGTACAGTCACATTATGACGTTTTGGACGTTTGCTCGTGGAGGAAACATCACTTTTGGTCAGGAGACACATTTATTTCAAAACAGAGCTGAATGCAACATGCTCATCTTAAAACTTATGCTGCGGTCACATTATGACGGTTATGACGTCTTCTCGTGGGAAAACCATCACTTTTGGTCAGGAGACACGTTTTTATCAAAACAGGTGAATGCAACATGATCATCTTAAAACTCATGCTGCGGTCACTGTACTGCCCTCACGACGCGTTCGCTCTCTCTCGGGCGAGGCTAGGCAGTCAGCTAACAGTATGGAGTTGGAAAGAACCACAATAAGGCTCAACTGTGTTGTTTCTTCCTTTCATCCATTGAGTAATATTTTTTTTTGTAAAACTGAAACAATACAGAAAATAGAACAGCATAAAAAACTCACGTACACCAAACACACCAAGACGATCTATATATAACTCACGACACAGCTCCACATGCTAATATGTTAGCTAGCATCACTCGGTAATTACCACGGACTAACAACGCAAAGAATAACTAAACTAACGCTACAGAATCTACACTACAGCTACAACTTCTGTATAGAACAGACTTACAGACAAATGGTCTCCAAGGCTGGAACGCTTTCTAGCTCAGCAGCTGGAACTACGATGCTTCGCTACCGTTGTCCGTCATCAAAACCGCGGTGTTTTGAGTTAGTGCCGTCAAAGCGCCTGAAGGTGCAATGCCAACTCCACCCAGTAGGAAAACCACGCTCCCATTTACACAGGTGCGCTGCTCCGCTACCGCGCCCCAAACTCAATATTTATTTATTTATTTATTACTATATTGGGCATCTTTATGTTTTTACCAGACTTGACCATCAAATCTTAACCTATACAATGGTCAGTACAGTCACATTATGACGTTTTGGACGTTTGCTCGTGGAGGAAACATCACTTTTGGTCAGGAGACACATTTATTTCAAAACAGAGGTGAATGACACATGATCATCTGAAAACTTATGCTGCGGTCACATTATGACCTTTATGACGTCTTCTCGTGGGGAAACCATCACTTTTGGTCAGGAGACACGTTTTTATCAAAACAGAAGTGAATGCAACATGATAATCTTAAAACTTGTGCTGCAGTCACATTATGACGTTTCTGACGTTTTCTCGTGGGGAAACCATCACTTTTGGTCAGGAGACACAAGTTTCTCAAAACAGAGGTAAATGCAACATGATCATCTGAAAACTCATGCTGCGGTCACATTATGACGTTTCTGACGTCTTCTCGTGGGAAAACCATCACTTTTGGTCAGGAGACACGTTTTTATCAAAACAGGTGAATGCAACATGATCATCTTAAAACTCATGCTGCGGTCACTGTACTGCCCTCACGACGCGTTCGCTCTCTCTCGGGCGAGGCTAGGCAGTCAGCTAACAGTATGGAGTTGGAAAGAACCACAATAAGGCTCAACTGTGTTGTTTCTTCCTTTCATCCATTGAGTAATATTTTTTTTTGTAAAACTGAAACAATACAGAAAATAGAACAGCATAAAAAACTCACGTACACCAAACACACCAAGACGATCTATATATAACTCACGACACAGCTCCACATGCTAATATGTTAGCTAGCATCACTCGGTAATTACCACGGACTAACAACGCAAAGAATAACTAAACTAACGCTACAGAATCTACACTACAGCTACAACTTCTGTATAGAACAGACTTACAGACAAATGGTCTCCAAGGCTGGAACGCTTTCTAGCTCAGCAGCTGGAACTACGATGCTTCGCTACCGTTGTCCGTCATCAAAACCGCGGTGTTTTGAGTTAGTGCCGTCAAAGCGCCTGAAGGTGCAATGCCAACTCCACCCAGTAGGAAAACCACGCTCCCATTTACACAGGTGCGCTGCTCCGCTACCGCGCCCCAAACTCAATATTTATTTATTTATTTATTACTATATTGGGCATCTTTATGTTTTTACCAGACTTGACCATCAAATCTTAACCTATACAATGGTCAGTACAGTCACATTATGACGTTTTGGACGTTTGCTCGTGGAGGAAACATCACTTTTGGTCAGGAGACACATTTATTTCAAAACAGAGGTGAATGACACATGATCATCTGAAAACTTATGCTGCGGTCACATTATGACCTTTATGACGTCTTCTCGTGGGGAAACCATCACTTTTGGTCAGGAGACACGTTTTTATCAAAACAGAAGTGAATGCAACATGATCATCTTAAAACTCATGCTGCGGTCACTGTACTGCCCTCACGACGCGTTCGCTCTCTCTCGGGCGAGGCTAGGCAGTCAGCTAACAGTATGGAGTTGGAAAGAACCACAATAAGGCTCAACTGTGTTGTTTCTTCCTTTCATCCATTGAGTAATATTTTTTTTTGTAAAACTGAAACAATACAGAAAATAGAACAGCATAAAAAACTCACGTACACCAAACACACCAAGACGATCTATATATAACTCACGACACAGCTCCACATGCTAATATGTTAGCTAGCATCACTCGGTAATTACCACGGACTAACAACGCAAAGAATAACTAAACTAACGCTACAGAATCTACACTACAGCTACAACTTCTGTATAGAACAGACTTACAGACAAATGGTCTCCAAGGCTGGAACGCTTTCTAGCTCAGCAGCTGGAACTACGATGCTTCGCTACCGTTGTCCGTCATCAAAACCGCGGTGTTTTGAGTTAGTGCCGTCAAAGCGCCTGAAGGTGCAATGCCAACTCCACCCAGTAGGAAAACCACGCTCCCATTTACACAGGTGCGCTGCTCCGCTACCGCGCCCCAAACTCAATATTTATTTATTTATTTATTACTATATTGGGCATCTTTATGTTTTTACCAGACTTGACCATCAAATCTTAACCTATACAATGGTCAGTACAGTCACATTATGACGTTTTGGACGTTTGCTCGTGGAGGAAACATCACTTTTGGTCAGGAGACACATTTATTTCAAAACAGAGGTGAAAGACACATGATCATCTGAAAACTTATGCTGCGGTCACATTATGACCTTTATGACGTCTTCTCGTGGGGAAACCATCACTTTTGGTCAGGAGACACGTTTTTATCAAAACAGAAGTGAATGCAACATGATCATCTTAAAACTCATGCTGCGGTCACTGTACTGCCCTCACGACGCGTTCGCTCTCTCTCGGGCGAGGCTAGGCAGTCAGCTAACAGTATGGAGTTGGAAAGAACCACAATAAGGCTCAACTGTGTTGTTTCTTCCTTTCATCCATTGAGTAATATTTTTTTTTGTAAAACTGAAACAATACAGAAAATAGAACAGCATAAAAAACTCACGTACACCAAACACACCAAGACGATCTATATATAACTCACGACACAGCTCCACATGCTAATATGTTAGCTAGCATCACTCGGTAATTACCACGGACTAACAACGCAAAGAATAACTAAACTAACGCTACAGAATCTACACTACAGCTACAACTTCTGTATAGAACAGACTTACAGACAAATGGTCTCCAAGGCTGGAACGCTTTCTAGCTCAGCAGCTGGAACTACGATGCTTCGCTACCGTTGTCCGTCATCAAAACCGCGGTGTTTTGAGTTAGTGCCGTCAAAGCGCCTGAAGGTGCAATGCCAACTCCACCCAGTAGGAAAACCACGCTCCCATTTACACAGGTGCGCTGCTCCGCTACCGCGCCCCAAACTCAATATTTATTTATTTATTTATTACTATATTGGGCATCTTTATGTTTTTACCAGACTTGACCATCAAATCTTAACCTATACAATGGTCAGTACAGTCACATTATGACGTTTTGGACGTTTGCTCGTGGAGGAAACATCACTTTTGGTCAGGAGACACATTTATTTCAAAACAGAGGTGAATGACACATGATCATCTGAAAACTTATGCTGCGGTCACATTATGACCTTTATGACGTCTTCTCGTGGGGAAACCATCACTTTTGGTCAGGAGACACGTTTTTATCAAAACAGAAGTGAATGCAACATGATAATCTTAAAACTTGTGCTGCAGTCACATTATGACGTTTCTGACGTTTTCTCGTGGGGAAACCATCACTTTTGGTCAGGAGACACAAGTTTCTCAAAACAGAGGTAAATGCAACATGATCATCTGAAAACTCATGCTGCGGTCACATTATGACGTTTCTGACGTCTTCTCGTGGGAAAACCATCACTTTTGGTCAGGAGACACGTTTTTATCAAAACAGGTGAATGCAACATGATCATCTTAAAACTCATGCTGCGGTCACTGTACTGCCCTCACGACGCGTTCGCTCTCTCTCGGGCGAGGCTAGGCAGTCAGCTAACAGTATGGAGTTGGAAAGAACCACAATAAGGCTCAACTGTGTTGTTTCTTCCTTTCATCCATTGAGTAATATTTTTTTTTGTAAAACTGAAACAATACAGAAAATAGAACAGCATAAAAAACTCACGTACACCAAACACACCAAGACGATCTATATATAACTCACGACACAGCTCCACATGCTAATATGTTAGCTAGCATCACTCGGTAATTACCACGGACTAACAACGCAAAGAATAACTAAACTAACGCTACAGAATCTACACTACAGCTACAACTTCTGTATAGAACAGACTTACAGACAAATGGTCTCCAAGGCTGGAACGCTTTCTAGCTCAGCAGCTGGAACTACGATGCTTCGCTACCGTTGTCCGTCATCAAAACCGCGGTGTTTTGAGTTAGTGCCGTCAAAGCGCCTGAAGGTGCAATGCCAACTCCACCCAGTAGGAAAACCACGCTCCCATTTACACAGGTGCGCTGCTCCGCTACCGCGCCCCAAACTCAATATTTATTTATTTATTTATTACTATATTGGGCATCTTTATGTTTTTACCAGACTTGACCATCAAATCTTAACCTATACAATGGTCAGTACAGTCACATTATGACGTTTTGGACGTTTGCTCGTGGAGGAAACATCACTTTTGGTCAGGAGACACATTTATTTCAAAACAGAGGTGAATGACACATGATCATCTGAAAACTTATGCTGCGGTCACATTATGACCTTTATGACGTCTTCTCGTGGGGAAACCATCACTTTTGGTCAGGAGACACGTTTTTATCAAAACAGAAGTGAATGCAACATGATCATCTTAAAACTCATGCTGCGGTCACTGTACTGCCCTCACGACGCGTTCGCTCTCTCTCGGGCGAGGCTAGGCAGTCAGCTAACAGTATGGAGTTGGAAAGAACCACAATAAGGCTCAACTGTGTTGTTTCTTCCTTTCATCCATTGAGTAATATTTTTTTTTGTAAAACTGAAACAATACAGAAAATAGAACAGCATAAAAAACTCACGTACACCAAACACACCAAGACGATCTATATATAACTCACGACACAGCTCCACATGCTAATATGTTAGCTAGCATCACTCGGTAATTACCACGGACTAACAACGCAAAGAATAACTAAACTAACGCTACAGAATCTACACTACAGCTACAACTTCTGTATAGAACAGACTTACAGACAAATGGTCTCCAAGGCTGGAACGCTTTCTAGCTCAGCAGCTGGAACTACGATGCTTCGCTACCGTTGTCCGTCATCAAAACCGCGGTGTTTTGAGTTAGTGCCGTCAAAGCGCCTGAAGGTGCAATGCCAACTCCACCCAGTAGGAAAACCACGCTCCCATTTACACAGGTGCGCTGCTCCGCTACCGCGCCCCAAACTCAATATTTATTTATTTATTTATTACTATATTGGGCATCTTTATGTTTTTACCAGACTTGACCATCAAATCTTAACCTATACAATGGTCAGTACAGTCACATTATGACGTTTTGGACGTTTGCTCGTGGAGGAAACATCACTTTTGGTCAGGAGACACATTTATTTCAAAACAGAGGTGAATGACACATGATCATCTGAAAACTTATGCTGCGGTCACATTATGACCTTTATGACGTCTTCTCGTGGGGAAACCATCACTTTTGGTCAGGAGACACGTTTTTATCAAAACAGGTGAATGCAACATGATCATCTTAAAACTCATGCTGCGGTCACTGTACTGCCCTCACGACGCGTTCGCTCTCTCTCGGGCGAGGCTAGGCAGTCAGCTAACAGTATGGAGTTGGAAAGAACCACAATAAGGCTCAACTGTGTTGTTTCTTCCTTTCATCCATTGAGTAATATTTTTTTTTGTAAAACTGAAACAATACAGAAAATAGAACAGCATAAAAAACTCACGTACACCAAACACACCAAGACGATCTATATATAACTCACGACACAGCTCCACATGCTAATATGTTAGCTAGCATCACTCGGTAATTACCACGGACTAACAACGCAAAGAATAACTAAACTAACGCTACAGAATCTACACTACAGCTACAACTTCTGTATAGAACAGACTTACAGACAAATGGTCTCCAAGGCTGGAACGCTTTCTAGCTCAGCAGCTGGAACTACGATGCTTCGCTACCGTTGTCCGTCATCAAAACCGCGGTGTTTTGAGTTAGTGCCGTCAAAGCGCCTGAAGGTGCAATGCCAACTCCACCCAGTAGGAAAACCACGCTCCCATTTACACAGGTGCGCTGCTCCGCTACCGCGCCCCAAACTCAATATTTATTTATTTATTTATTACTATATTGGGCATCTTTATGTTTTTACCAGACTTGACCATCAAATCTTAACCTATACAATGGTCAGTACAGTCACATTATGACGTTTTGGACGTTTGCTCGTGGAGGAAACATCACTTTTGGTCAGGAGACACATTTATTTCAAAACAGAGGTGAAAGACACATGATCATCTGAAAACTTATGCTGCGGTCACATTATGACCTTTATGACGTCTTCTCGTGGGGAAACCATCACTTTTGGTCAGGAGACACGTTTTTATCAAAACAGAAGTGAATGCAACATGATCATCTTAAAACTCATGCTGCGGTCACTGTACTGCCCTCACGACGCGTTCGCTCTCTCTCGGGCGAGGCTAGGCAGTCAGCTAACAGTATGGAGTTGGAAAGAACCACAATAAGGCTCAACTGTGTTGTTTCTTCCTTTCATCCATTGAGTAATATTTTTTTTTGTAAAACTGAAACAATACAGAAAATAGAACAGCATAAAAAACTCACGTACACCAAACACACCAAGACGATCTATATATAACTCACGACACAGCTCCACATGCTAATATGTTAGCTAGCATCACTCGGTAATTACCACGGACTAACAACGCAAAGAATAACTAAACTAACGCTACAGAATCTACACTACAGCTACAACTTCTGTATAGAACAGACTTACAGACAAATGGTCTCCAAGGCTGGAACGCTTTCTAGCTCAGCAGCTGGAACTACGATGCTTCGCTACCGTTGTCCGTCATCAAAACCGCGGTGTTTTGAGTTAGTGCCGTCAAAGCGCCTGAAGGTGCAATGCCAACTCCACCCAGTAGGAAAACCACGCTCCCATTTACACAGGTGCGCTGCTCCGCTACCGCGCCCCAAACTCAATATTTATTTATTTATTTATTACTATATTGGGCATCTTTATGTTTTTACCAGACTTGACCATCAAATCTTAACCTATACAATGGTCAGTACAGTCACATTATGACGTTTTGGACGTTTGCTCGTGGAGGAAACATCACTTTTGGTCAGGAGACACATTTATTTCAAAACAGAGGTGAATGACACATGATCATCTGAAAACTTATGCTGCGGTCACATTATGACCTTTATGACGTCTTCTCGTGGGGAAACCATCACTTTTGGTCAGGAGACACGTTTTTATCAAAACAGAAGTGAATGCAACATGATCATCTTAAAACTCATGCTGCGGTCACTGTACTGCCCTCACGACGCGTTCGCTCTCTCTCGGGCGAGGCTAGGCAGTCAGCTAACAGTATGGAGTTGGAAAGAACCACAATAAGGCTCAACTGTGTTGTTTCTTCCTTTCATCCATTGAGTAATATTTTTTTTTGTAAAACTGAAACAATACAGAAAATAGAACAGCATAAAAAACTCACGTACACCAAACACACCAAGACGATCTATATATAACTCACGACACAGCTCCACATGCTAATATGTTAGCTAGCATCACTCGGTAATTACCACGGACTAACAACGCAAAGAATAACTAAACTAACGCTACAGAATCTACACTACAGCTACAACTTCTGTATAGAACAGACTTACAGACAAATGGTCTCCAAGGCTGGAACGCTTTCTAGCTCAGCAGCTGGAACTACGATGCTTCGCTACCGTTGTCCGTCATCAAAACCGCGGTGTTTTGAGTTAGTGCCGTCAAAGCGCCTGAAGGTGCAATGCCAACTCCACCCAGTAGGAAAACCACGCTCCCATTTACACAGGTGCGCTGCTCCGCTACCGCGCCCCAAACTCAATATTTATTTATTTATTTATTACTATATTGGGCATCTTTATGTTTTTACCAGACTTGACCATCAAATCTTAACCTATACAATGGTCAGTACAGTCACATTATGACGTTTTGGACGTTTGCTCGTGGAGGAAACATCACTTTTGGTCAGGAGACACATTTATTTCAAAACAGAGGTGAAAGACACATGATCATCTGAAAACTTATGCTGCGGTCACATTATGACCTTTATGACGTCTTCTCGTGGGGAAACCATCACTTTTGGTCAGGAGACACGTTTTTATCAAAACAGAAGTGAATGCAACATGATAATCTTAAAACTTGTGCTGCAGTCACATTATGACGTTTCTGACGTTTTCTCGTGGGGAAACCATCACTTTTGGTCAGGAGACACAAGTTTCTCAAAACAGAGGTAAATGCAACATGATCATCTGAAAACTCATGCTGCGGTCACATTATGACGGTTATGACGTCTTCTCGTGGGAAAACCATCACTTTTGGTCAGGAGACACGTTTTTATCAAAACAGGTGAATGCAACATGATCATCTTAAAACTCATGCTGCGGTCACTGTACTGCCCTCACGACGCGTTCGCTCTCTCTCGGGCGAGGCTAGGCAGTCAGCTAACAGTATGGAGTTGGAAAGAACCACAATAAGGCTCAACTGTGTTGTTTCTTCCTTTCATCCATTGAGTAATATTTTTTTTTGTAAAACTGAAACAATACAGAAAATAGAACAGCATAAAAAACTCACGTACACCAAACACACCAAGACGATCTATATATAACTCACGACACAGCTCCACATGCTAATATGTTAGCTAGCATCACTCGGTAATTACCACGGACTAACAACGCAAAGAATAACTAAACTAACGCTACAGAATCTACACTACAGCTACAACTTCTGTATAGAACAGACTTACAGACAAATGGTCTCCAAGGCTGGAACGCTTTCTAGCTCAGCAGCTGGAACTACGATGCTTCGCTACCGTTGTCCGTCATCAAAACCGCGGTGTTTTGAGTTAGTGCCGTCAAAGCGCCTGAAGGTGCAATGCCAACTCCACCCAGTAGGAAAACCACGCTCCCATTTACACAGGTGCGCTGCTCCGCTACCGCGCCCCAAACTCAATATTTATTTATTTATTTATTACTATATTGGACATCTTTATGTTTTTACCAGACTTGACCATCAAATCTTAACCTATACAATGGTCAGTACAGTCACATTATGACGTTTTGGACGTTTGCTCGTGGAGGAAACATCACTTTTGGTCAGGAGATACATTTATTTCAAAACAGAGCTGAATGCAACATGCTCATCTTAAAACTTATGCTGCGGTCACATTATGACGGTTATGACGTCTTCTCGTGGGAAAACCATCACTTTTGGTCAGGAGACACGTTTTTATCAAAACAGGTGAATGCAACATGATCATCTTAAAACTCATGCTGCGGTCACTGTACTGCCCTCACGACGCGTTCGCTCTCTCTCGGGCGAGGCTAGGCAGTCAGCTAACAGTATGGAGTTGGAAAGAACCACAATAAGGCTCAACTGTGTTGTTTCTTCCTTTCATCCATTGAGTAATATTTTTTTTTGTAAAACTGAAACAATACAGAAAATAGAACAGCATAAAAAACTCACGTACACCAAACACACCAAGACGATCTATATATAACTCACGACACAGCTCCACATGCTAATATGTTAGCTAGCATCACTCGGTAATTACCACGGACTAACAACGCAAAGAATAACTAAACTAACGCTACAGAATCTACACTACAGCTACAACTTCTGTATAGAACAGACTTACAGACAAATGGTCTCCAAGGCTGGAACGCTTTCTAGCTCAGCAGCTGGAACTACGATGCTTCGCTACCGTTGTCCGTCATCAAAACCGCGGTGTTTTGAGTTAGTGCCGTCAAAGCGCCTGAAGGTGCAATGCCAACTCCACCCAGTAGGAAAACCACGCTCCCATTTACACAGGTGCGCTGCTCCGCTACCGCGCCCCAAACTCAATATTTATTTATTTATTTATTACTATATTGGACATCTTTATGTTTTTACCAGACTTGACCATCAAATCTTAACCTATACAATGGTCAGTACAGTCACATTATGACGTTTTGGACGTTTGCTCGTGGAGGAAACATCACTTTTGGTCAGGAGACACATTTATTTCAAAACAGAGCTGAATGCAACATGCTCATCTTAAAACTTATGCTGCGGTCACATTATGACGGTTATGACGTCTTCTCGTGGGAAAACCATCACTTTTGGTCAGGATATATATTTATTTCAAAACACAGGTGAATGCAACATGATCGCCTGAAAACTCATGCTGCGCTAACATTATGACGTTTTTGACGTTTTCTCCTGGGGAAACCATCACTTTTGGTCAGGAGATACAATTATTTCAAAACAGAGGTAAATGCAACATGATCACCTGAAAACTCGTGCTGCGGTCAAATTATGACGTTTCTGACGTTTTCTCGTGGGGAAACCATCACTTTTGGTCAGGAGACACAAGTTTCTCAAAACAGATGTAAATGCAACATGATCACCTGAAAACTCATGCTGCGCTCACATTATGACGTTTTTGACGTTTTCTCGTGGGGAAACCATCACTTTTGGTCAGGATATACAAGTTTCTCAAAATAGAGGTAAATTCAACATGATCACCTGAAAACTCATGCTGCGCTCACATTATGACGTTTTTGACGTTTTCTCGTGGGGAAACCATCACTTTTGGTCAGGAGATACATTTATTTCAAAACAGATGTGAATGCAACATGATCACCTGAAAACTCATGCTGGGGTCAAATTATTACGTTTCTGACGTTTTCTCGTTGGGAAACCATCACTTTTGGTCAGGAGACACGTTTTCAAAACAGAGGTGAATGACACATGATAATCTTAAAACTTGTGCTGCAGTCACATTATGACTTTTTTTACGTTTGCTCGTGGAGGAAACATCACTTTTGGTCAGGAGACACATTTATTTCAAAACAGAGGTGAATGCAACATGATCACCTGAAAACTCATGCTGCGGTCACATTATGACGTTTCTGACGTTTTCTCGTGGGGAAACCATCACTTTTGGTCAGGAGACACAAGTTTCTCAAAACAGAGGTAAATTCAACATGATCACCTGAAAACTCATGCTGCGCTCACATTATGACGTTTTTGACGTTTTCTCGTGGGGAAACCATCACTTTTGGTCAGGAGATACATTTATTTCAAAACAGAGGTAAAAGCAACATGATCACCTGAAAACTCGTGCTGCGGTCAAATTATGACGTTTCTGACGTTTTCTCGTGGGGAAACCATCACTTTTGGTCAGGAGACACAAGTTTCTCAAAACAGATGTAAATGCAACATGATCACCTGAAAACTCATGCTGCGGTCACATTATGACGTTTTTGACGTTTTCTCGTTGGGAAAACATCACTTTTGGTCAGAAGATACATTTATTTCAAAACAGAGGTAAATTCAACATGATCACCTGAAAACTCATGCTGCGCTCACATTATGACGTTTTTGACGTTTTCTCGTGGGGAAACCATCACTTTTGGTCAGGAGATACATTTATTTCAAAACAGAGGTAAATTCAACATGATCACCTGAAAACTCATGCTGCGGTCACATTATGACGTTTTTGACGTATTGTCGTGGGGAAACCATCACTTTTGGTCAGGATATACATTTATTTCAAAACAGAGATGAATGCAACATGATCACCTGAAAACTCATGCTGCGGTCAAATTATGACGTTTCTGACGTTTTCTCGTGGGGAAATCATCACTTTTCGTCAGGATATACAAGTTTCTCAAAACAGATGTAAATACAACATGATCATCTGAAAACTCATGCTGCGCTCACATTATGACGTTTTTGACGTTTTCTCGTGGGGAAACCATCACTTTTGGTCAGGAGATACATTTATTTCAAAACACAGGTGAATGCAACCTGATCACCTGAAAACTCATGCTGCGCTCACATTATGACGTTTCTGACGTTTTCTCGTGGGGAAATCATCACTTTTCCTCAGGACATACAAGTTTCTCAAAACAGATGTAAATACAACATGATCACCTGAAAACTCATGCTGCGGTCACATTATTACGTTTCTGACGTTTTCTCGTTGGGAAACCATCACTTTTGGTCAGGAGATACAAGTTTCTCAAAACAGAAGTAAATGCAACATGATCACCTGAAAACTCATGCTGCGGTCACATTATGACGTTTCTGACGTTTTCTCGTGGGGAAATCATCACTTTTCGTCAGGATATACAAGTTTCTCAAAACAGAGGTAAATGCAACATGATCACCTGAAAACTCGTGCTGCGGTCAAATTATGACGTTTCTGACGTTTTCTCGTGGGGAAACCATAACTTTTGGTCAGGAGACACAAGTTTCTCAAAACAGATGTAAATGCAACATGATCACCTGAAAACTCATGCTGCGGTCACATTATGACGTTTTTGACGTTTTCTCGTTGGGAAAACATCACTTTTGGTCAGAAGATACATTTATTTCAAAACAGAGGTAAATTCAACATGATCACCTGAAAACTCATGCTGTGCTCACATTATGACGTTTTTGACGTTTTCTCGTGGGGAAACCATCACTTTTGGTCAGTAGATACATTTATTTCAAAACACAGGTGAATGCAACATGATCACCTGAAAACTCATGCTGCGGTCACATTATGACGTTTCTGACGTTTTCTCGTGGGGAAACCATCACTTTTGGTCAGGAGACACAAGTTTCTCAAAACAGAGGTAAATTCAACATGATCACCTGAAAACTCATGCTGCGCTCACATTATGACGTTTTTGACGTTTTCTCGTGGGGAAACCATCACTTTTGGTCAGGAGACACAAGTTTCTCAAAACAGATGTAAATGCAACATGATCACCTGAAAACTCATGCTGCGCTCACATTATGACGTTTTTGACGTTTTCTCGTGGGGAAACCATCACTTTTGGTCAGAAGATACATTTATTTCAAAACAGAGGTGAATGCAACATGATCATCTGAAAACTCATGCTGCGCTCACATTATGACGTTTTTGACGTTTTCTCGTGGGGAAACCATCACTTTTGGTCAGGAGATACATTTATTTCAAAACAGAGGTAAATTCAACATGATCACCTGAAAACTCATGCTGCGGTCACATTATGACGTTTTTGACGTATTGTCGTGGGGAAACCATCACTTTTGGTCAGGATATACATTTATTTCAAAACAGAGGTGAATGCAACATGATCACCTGAAAACTCATGCTGCGGTCAAATTATGACGTTTCTGACGTTTTCTCGTGGGGAAATCATCACTTTTCGTCAGGATGTACAAGTTTCTCAAAACAGATGTAAATACAACATGATCATCTGAAAACTCATGCTGCGCTCACATTATGACGTTTTTGACGTTTTCTCGTGGGGAAACCATCACTTTTGGTCAGGAGATACATTTATTTCAAAACACAGGTGAATGCAACCTGATCACCTGAAAACTCATGCTGCGCTCACATTATGACGTTTCTGACGTTTTCTCGTGGGGAAATCATCACTTTTCGTCAGGACATACAAGTTTCTCAAAACAGATGTAAATACAACATGATCACCTGAAAACTCATGCTGCGGTCACATTATGACGTTTCTGACGTTTTCTCGTGGGGAAATCATCACTTTTCGTCAGGATATACAAGTTTCTCAAAACAGAGGTAAATGCAACATGATCACCTGAAAACTCGTGCTGCGGTCAAATTATGACGTTTCTGACGTTTTCTCGTGGGGAAACCATAACTTTTGGTCAGGAGACACAAGTTTCTCAAAACAGATGTAAATGCAACATGATCACCTGAAAACTCATGCTGCGGTCACATTATGACGTTTTTGACGTTTTCTCGTTGGGAAAACATCACTTTTGGTCAGAAGATACATTTATTTCAAAACAGAGGTAAATTCAACATGATCACCTGAAAACTTATGCTGTGCTCACATTATGACGTTTTTGACGTTTTCTCGTGGGGAAACCATCACTTTTGGTCAGTAGATACATTTATTTCAAAACACAGGTGAATGCAACATGATCACCTGAAAACTCATGCTGCGGTCACATTATGACGTTTCTGACGTTTTCTCGTGGGGAAACCATCACTTTTGGTCAGGAGACACAAGTTTCTCAAAACAGAGGTAAATTCAACATGATCACCTGAAAACTCATGCTGCGCTCACATTATGACGTTTTTGACGTTTTCTCGTGGGGAAACCATCACTTTTGGTCAGGAGACACAAGTTTCTCAAAACAGATGTAAATGCAACATGATCACCTGAAAACTCATGCTGCGCTCACATTATGACGTTTTTGACGTTTTCTCGTGGGGAAACCATCACTTTTGGTCAGAAGATACATTTATTTCAAAACAGAGGTGAATGCAACATGATCATCTGAAAACTCATGCTGCGCTCACATTATGACGTTTTTGACGTTTTCTCGTGGGGAAACCATCACTTTTGGTCAGGAGATACATTTATTTCAAAACAGAGGTAAATTCAACATGATCACCTGAAAACTCATGCTGCGGTCACATTATGACGTTTTTGACGTATTGTCGTGGGGAAACCATCACTTTTGGTCAGGATATACATTTATTTCAAAACAGAGGTGAATGCAACATGATCATCTGAAAACTCATGCTGCGCTCACATTATGACGTTTTTGACGTTTTCTCGTGGGGAAACCATCACTTTTGGTCAGGAGATACATTTATTTCAAAACAGAGATGAATGCAACATGATCACCTGAAAACTCATGCTGCGGTCAAATTATGACGTTTCTGACGTTTTCTAGTGGGGAAATCATCACTTTTCGTCAGGATATACAAGTTTCTCAAAACAGATGTAAATACAACATGA
Organism: Takifugu ocellatus; assembly: GCA_027382335.1. NCBI lineage: Eukaryota > Metazoa > Chordata > Actinopteri > Tetraodontiformes > Tetraodontidae > Takifugu > Takifugu ocellatus. The sequence goes on from JAPVLW010000043.1 coordinate 166,441, forward strand.
TCATCTGAAAACTCATGCTGCGCTCACATTATGACGTTTTTGACGTTTTCTCGTGGGGAAACCATCACTTTTGGTCAGGAGATACATTTATTTCAAAACACAGGTGAATGCAACCTGATCACCTGAAAACTCATGCTGCGCTCACATTATGACGTTTCTGACGTTTTCTCGTGGGGAAATCATCACTTTTCCTCAGGACATACAAGTTTCTCAAAACAGATGTAAATACAACATGATCATCTGAAAACTCATGCTGCGCTCACATTATGACGTTTTTGACGTTTTCTCGTGGGGAAACCATCACTTTTGGTCAGGAGATACAAGTTTCTCAAAACAGAAGTAAATGCAACATGATCACCTGATAACTCATGCTGTGCTCACATTATGACGTTTTTGACGTTTTCTCGTGGGGAAACCATCACTTTTGGTCAGTAGATACATTTATTTCAAAACACAGGTGAATGCAACATGATCACCTGAAAACTCATGCTGCGGTCACATTATGACGTTTCTGACGTTTTCTCGTGGGGAAACCATCACTTTTGGTCAGGAGACACAAGTTTCTCAAAACAGAGGTAAATTCAACATGATCACCTGAAAACTCATGCTGCGCTCACATTATGACGTTTTTGACGTTTTCTCGTGGGGAAACCATCACTTTTGGTCAGGAGACACAAGTTTCTCAAAACAGATGTAAATGCAACATGATCACCTGAAAACTCATGCTGCGCTCACATTATGACGTTTTTGACGTTTTCTCGTGGGGAAACCATCACTTTTGGTCAGAAGATACATTTATTTCAAAACAGAGGTGAATGCAACATGATCATCTGAAAACTCATGCTGCGCTCACATTATGACGTTTTTGACGTTTTCTCGTGGGGAAACCATCACTTTTGGTCAGAAGATACATTTATTTCAAAACAGAGGTAAATTCAACATGATCACCTGAAAACTCATGCTGCGGTCACATTATGACGTTTTTGACGTATTGTCGTGGGGAAACCATCACTTTTGGTCAGGATATACATTTATTTCAAAACAGAGGTGAATGCAACATGATCACCTGAAAACTCATGCTGCGGTCAAATTATGACGTTTCTGACGTTTTCTCGTGGGGAAATCATCACTTTTCGTCAGGATGTACAAGTTTCTCAAAACAGATGTAAATACAACATGATCATCTGAAAACTCATGCTGCGCTCACATTATGACGTTTTTGACGTTTTCTCGTGGGGAAACCATCACTTTTGGTCAGGAGATACATTTATTTCAAAACACAGGTGAATGCAACCTGATCACCTGAAAACTCATGCTGCGCTCACATTATGACGTTTCTGACGTTTTCTCGTGGGGAAATCATCACTTTTCGTCAGGACATACAAGTTTCTCAAAACAGATGTAAATACAACATGATCACCTGAAAACTCATGCTGCGCTCACATTATGACGTTTCTGACGTTTTCTCGTGGGGAAATCATCACTTTTCGTCAGGATATACAAGTTTCTCAAAACAGAGGTAAATGCAACATGATCACCTGAAAACTCGTGCTGCGGTCAAATTATGACGTTTCTGACGTTTTCTCGTGGGGAAACCATAACTTTTGGTCAGGAGACACAAGTTTCTCAAAACAGATGTAAATGCAACATGATCACCTGAAAACTCATGCTGCGGTCACATTATGACGTTTTTGACGTTTTCTCGTTGGGAAAACATCACTTTTGGTCAGAAGATACATTTATTTCAAAACAGAGGTAAATTCAACATGATCACCTGAAAACTTATGCTGTGCTCACATTATGACGTTTTTGACGTTTTCTCGTGGGGAAACCATCACTTTTGGTCAGTAGATACATTTATTTCAAAACACAGGTGAATGCAACATGATCACCTGAAAACTCATGCTGCGGTCACATTATGACGTTTCTGACGTTTTCTCGTGGGGAAACCATCACTTTTGGTCAGGAGACACAAGTTTCTCAAAACAGAGGTAAATTCAACATGATCACCTGAAAACTCATGCTGCGCTCACATTATGACGTTTTTGACGTTTTCTCGTGGGGAAACCATCACTTTTGGTCAGGAGACACAAGTTTCTCAAAACAGATGTAAATGCAACATGATCACCTGAAAACTCATGCTGCGCTCACATTATGACGTTTTTGACGTTTTCTCGTGGGGAAACCATCACTTTTGGTCAGAAGATACATTTATTTCAAAACAGAGGTGAATGCAACATGATCATCTGAAAACTCATGCTGCGCTCACATTATGACGTTTTTGACGTTTTCTCGTGGGGAAACCATCACTTTTGGTCAGGAGATACATTTATTTCAAAACAGAGGTAAATTCAACATGATCACCTGAAAACTCATGCTGCGGTCACATTATGACGTTTTTGACGTATTGTCGTGGGGAAACCATCACTTTTGGTCAGGATATACATTTATTTCAAAACAGAGGTGAATGCAACATGATCACCTGAAAACTCATGCTGCGGTCAAATTATGACGTTTCTGACGTTTTCTCGTGGGGAAATCATCACTTTTCGTCAGGATGTACAAGTTTCTCAAAACAGATGTAAATACAACATGATCATCTGAAAACTCATGCTGCGCTCACATTATGACGTTTTTGACGTTTTCTCGTGGGGAAACCATCACTTTTGGTCAGGAGACACAAGTTTCTCAAAACAGATGTAAATGCAACATGATCACCTGAAAACTCATGCTGCGGTCACATTATGACGTTTTTGACGTTTTCTCGTTGGGAAAACATCACTTTTGGTCAGAAGATACATTTATTTCAAAACAGAGGTAAATTCAACATGATCACCTGAAAACTCATGCTGTGCTCACATTATGACGTTTTTGACGTTTTCTCGTGGGGAAACCATCACTTTTGGTCAGGATATACAAGTTTCTCAAAATAGAGGTAAATGCAACATGATCACCTGAAGACTCATGCTGCGCTCATATTATGACGTTTTTGACGTTTTCTCGTGGGGAAACCATCACTTTTGGTCAGTAGATACATTTATTTCAAAACACAGGTGAATGCAACATGATCACCTGAAAACTCATGCTGCGGTCACATTATGACGTTTCTGACGTTTTCTCGTGGGGAAACCATCACTTTTGTTCAGGAGATACAAGTTTCTCAAAACAGAAGTAAATGCAACATGATCACCTGAAAACTCATGCTGCGGTCACATTATGACGTTTTTGACGTTTTCTCGTGGGGAAACCATTACTTTTGGTCAGGATATACAAGTTTCTCAAAACAGAGGTAAATTCAACATGATCACCTGAAAACTCATGCTGCGGTCACATTATGACGTTTTTGACGTATTGTCGTGGGGAAACCATCACTTTTGGTCAGGATATACATTTATTTCAAAACAGAGATGAATGCAACATGATCACCTGAAAACTCATGCTGCGGTCACATTATGACGTTTCTGACGTTTTCTAGTGGGGAAATCATCACTTTTCGTCAGGATATACAAGTTTCTCAAAACAGATGTAAATACAACATGATCATCTGAAAACTCATGCTGCGCTCACATTATGACGTTTTTGACGTTTTCTCGTGGGGAAACCATCACTTTTGGTCAGGAGATACATTTATTTCAAAACACAGGTGAATGCAACCTGATCACCTGAAAACTCATGCTGCGCTCACATTATGACGTTTCTGACGTTTTCTCGTGGGGAAATCATCACTTTTCCTCAGGACATACAAGTTTCTCAAAACAGATGTAAATACAACATGATCATCTGAAAACTCATGCTGCGCTCATATTATGACGTTTTTGACGTTTTCTCGTGGGGAAACCATCACTTTTGGTCAGGAGACACAAGTTTCTCAAAACAGAGGTAAATTCAACATGATCACCTGAAAACTCATGCTGCGGTCACATTATGACGTTTTTGACGTTTTCTCGTTGGGAAAACATCACTTTTGGTCAGAAGATACATTTATTTCAAAACAGAGGTGAATGCAACATGATCACCTGAAAACTCATGCTGCGCTCACATTATGACGTTTTTGACGTTTTCTCGTGGGGAAACCATCACTTTTGGTCAGGAGATACATTTATTTCAAAACAGAGGTAAATTCAACATGATCACCTGAAAACTCATGCTGCGCTCACATTATGACGTTTTTGACGTATTGTCGTGGGGAAACCATCACTTTTGGTCAGGATATACATTTATTTCAAAACAGAGATGAATGCAACATGATCACCTGAAAACTCATGCTGCGGTCACATTATGACGTTTCTGACGTTTTCTAGTGGGGAAATCATCACTTTTCGTCAGGATATACAAGTTTCTCAAAACAGATGTAAATACAACATGATCATCTGAAAACTCATGCTGCGCTCACATTATGACGTTTTTGACGTTTTCTCGTGGGGAAACCATCACTTTTGGTCAGGAGATACATTTATTTCAAAACACAGGTGAATGCAACCTGATCACCTGAAAACTCATGCTGCGCTCACATTATGACGTTTCTGACGTTTTCTCGTGGGGAAATCATCACTTTTCCTCAGGACATACAAGTTTCTCAAAACAGATGTAAATACAACATGATCATCTGAAAACTCATGCTGCGCTCATATTATGACGTTTTCTCGTGGGGAAACCATCACTTTTGGTCAGGAGACACAAGTTTCTCAAAACAGAGGTAAATTCAACATGATCACCTGAAAACTCATGCTGCGGTCACATTATGACGTTTTTGACGTTTTCTCGTTGGGAAAACATCACTTTTGGTCAGAAGATACATTTATTTCAAAACAGAGGTAAATTCAACATGATCACCTGAAAACTCATGCTGCGCTCACATTATGACGTTTTTGACGTTTTCTCGTGGGGAAACCATCACTTTTGGTCAGGAGATACATTTATTTCAAAACAGAGGTAAATTCAACATGATCACCTGAAAACTCATGCTGCGGTCACATTATGACGTTTTTGACGTATTGTCGTGGGGAAACCATCACTTTTGGTCAGGATATACATTTATTTCAAAACAGAGATGAATGCAACATGATCACCTGAAAACTCATGCTGCGGTCAAATTATGACGTTTCTGACGTTTTCTAGTGGGGAAATCATCACTTTTCGTCAGGATATACAAGTTTCTCAAAACAGATGTAAATACAACATGATCATCTGAAAACTCATGCTGCGCTCACATTATGACGTTTTGACGTTTTCTCGTGGGGAAACCATCACTTTTGGTCAGGAGATACATTTATTTCAAAACACAGGTGAATGCAACCTGATCACCTGAAAACTCATGCTGCGCTCACATTATGACGTTTCTGACGTTTTCTCGTGGGGAAATCATCACTTTTCCTCAGGACATACAAGTTTCTCAAAACAGATGTAAATACAACATGATCATCTGAAAACTCATGCTGCGCTCACATTATGACGTTTTTGACGTTTTCTCGTGGGGAAACCATCACTTTTGGTCAGGAGATACAAGTTTCTCAAAACAGAAGTAAATGCAACATGATCACCTGAAAACTCATGCTGTGCTCACATTATGACGTTTTTGACGTTTTCTCGTGGGGAAACCATCACTTTTGGTCAGTAGATACATTTATTTCAAAACACAGGTGAATGCAACATGATCACCTGAAAACTCATGCTGCGGTCACATTATGACGTTTCTGACGTTTTCTCGTGGGGAAACCATCACTTTTGGTCAGGAGACACAAGTTTCTCAAAACAGAGGTAAATTCAACATGATCACCTGAAAACTCATGCTGCGCTCACATTATGACGTTTTTGACGTTTTCTCGTGGGGAAACCATCACTTTTGGTCAGGAGACACAAGTTTCTCAAAACAGATGTAAATGCAACATGATCACCTGAAAACTCATGCTGCGCTCACATTATGACGTTTTTGACGTTTTCTCGTGGGGAAACCATCACTTTTGGTCAGAAGATACATTTATTTCAAAACAGAGGTGAATGCAACATGATCATCTGAAAACTCATGCTGCGCTCACATTATGACGTTTTTGACGTTTTCTCGTGGGGAAACCATCACTTTTGGTCAGGAGATACATTTATTTCAAAACAGAGGTAAATTCAACATGATCACCTGAAAACTCATGCTGCGGTCACATTATGACGTTTTTGACGTATTGTCGTGGGGAAACCATCACTTTTGGTCAGGATATACATTTATTTCAAAACAGAGGTGAATGCAACATGATCACCTGAAAACTCATGCTGCGGTCAAATTATGACGTTTCTGACGTTTTCTCGTGGGGAAATCATCACTTTTCGTCAGGATGTACAAGTTTCTCAAAACAGATGTAAATACAACATGATCATCTGAAAACTCATGCTGCGCTCACATTATGACGTTTTTGACGTTTTCTCGTGGGGAAACCATCACTTTTGGTCAGGAGATACATTTATTTCAAAACACAGGTGAATGCAACCTGATCACCTGAAAACTCATGCTGCGCTCACATTATGACGTTTCTGACGTTTTCTCGTGGGGAAATCATCACTTTTCGTCAGGACATACAAGTTTCTCAAAACAGATGTAAATGCAACATGATCATCTGAAAACTCATGCTGCGGCCACATTATGACGTTTTTGACGTTTTGTCGTTGGGAAACCATCACTTTTGGTCAGAAGATACATTTATTTCAAAACAGAGGTAAATTCAACATGATCACCTGAAAACTCATGCTGCGCTCACATTATGACGTTTTTGACGTTTTCTCGTTGGGAAAACATCACTTTTGGTCAGAAGATACATTTATTTCAAAACAGAGGTAAATTCAACATGATCACCTGAAAACTCATGCTGCGCTCACATTATGACGTTTTTGACGTTTTGTCGTGGGGAAACCATCACTTTTGGTCAGGATATACAAGTTTCTCAAAATAGAGGTAAATTCAACATGATCACCTGAAAACTCATGCTGCGGTCACATTATGACGTTTCTGACGTTTTCTCGTGGGGAAACCATCACTTTTGGTCAGGAGATACAATTATTTCAAAACAGAGGTAAATGCAACATGATCACCTGAAAACTCGTGCTGCGGTCAAATTATGACGTTTCTGACGTTTTCTCGTGGGGAAACCATCACTTTTGGTCAGGAGACACAAGTTTCTCAAAACAGATGTAAATGCAACATGATCACCTGAAAACTGATGCTGCGGTCATATTATGACGTTTTTGACGTTTTCTTGTTGGGAAAACATCACTTTTGGTCAGAAGATACATTTATTTCAAAATAGAGGTAAATTCAACATGATCACCTGAAAACTCATGCTGCGGTCAAATTATGACGTTTCTGACGTTTTCTCGTGGGGAAATCATCACTTTTCGTCAGGATATACAAGTTTCTCAAAACAGATGTAAATGCAACATGATCACCTGAAAACTCATGCTGCGCTCACATTATGACGTTTTTGACGTTTTCTCGTGGGGAAACCATCACTTTTGGTCATGATATATATTTATTTCAAAAAAGAGGTGAATGCAACATGATCACCTGAAAACTCATGCTGCGGTCACATTATGACGTTTTTGACGTTTTCTCGTTGGGAAAACATCACTTTTGGTCAGAAGATACATTTATTTCAAAACAGAGGTAAATTCAACATGATCACCTGAAAACTCATGCTGCGGTCACATTATGACGTTTCTGACGTTTTCTCGTGGGGAAACCATCACTTTTGGTCAGGAGATACAATTATTTCAAAACAGAGGTAAATGCAACATGATCACCTGAAAACTCGTGCTGCGGTCAAATTATGACGTTTCTGACGTTTTCTCGTGGGGAAACCATCACTTTTGGTCAGGAGACACAAGTTTCTCAAAACAGATGTAAATGCAACATGATCACCTGAAAACTCATGCTGCGGTCACATTATGACGTTTTTGACGTTTTCTCGTTGGGAAACCATCACTTTTGGTCAGGATATATATTTATTTCAAAACAGAGGTGAATGCAACATGATCACCTGAAAACTCATGCTGCGGTCACATTATGACGTTTCTGACGTTTTCTCGTGGGGAAACCATCACTTTTGGTCAGGAGACACAAGTTTCTCAAAACAGATGTAAATGCAACACGATCACCTGAAAACTGATGCTGCGGTCATATTATGACGTTTTTGACGTTTTCTTGTTGGGAAAACATCACTTTTGGTCAGAAGATACATTTATTTCAAAATAGAGGTAAATTCAACATGATCACCTGAAAACTCATGCTGCGGTCAAATTATGACGTTTCTGACGTTTTCTCGTGGGGAAACCATCACTTTTGGTCAGGAGACACAAGTTTCTCAAAACAGATGTAAATGCAACATGATCACCTGAAAACTCATGCTGCGCTCACATTATGACGTTTTTGACGTTTTCTCGTGGGGAAACCATCACTTTTGGTCATGATATATATTTATTTCAAAAAAGAGGTGAATGCAACATGATCACCTGAAAACTCATGCTGCGCTCACAGTATGACGTTTTTGACGTGTTCTCGTGGGGAAACCATCACTTTTGGTCAGGATATACAAGTTTCTCAAAATAGAGGTAAATTCAACATGATCACCTGAAAACTCATGCTGCGGTCAAATTATTACGTTTCTGACGTTTTCTCGTTGGGAAACCATCACTTTTGGTCAGGATATACATTTATTTCAAAACAGAGGTGAATGCAACATGATCACCTGAAAACTCATGCTGCGGTCACATTATGACGTTTCTGACGTTTTCTCGTGGGGAAACCATCACTTTAGGTCAGGAGATACAAGTTTCTCAAAACAGAGGTAAATTCAACATGATCACCTGAAAACTCATGCTGCGCTCACATTATGGCGTTTCTGACGTTTTCTCGTGGGGAAATCATCACTTTTCGTCAGGATATACAAGTTTCTCAAAACAGATGTAAATGCAACATGATCATCTGAAAACTCATGCTGCGCTCACATTATGACGTTTTTGACGTTTTCTCGTGGGGAAACCATCACTTTTGGTCAGGAAACACATTTATTTCAAAACAGATGTGAATGAAACATGATCACCTGAAAACTCATGCTGCGCTCACATTATGACGTTTTTGACGTTTTCTCGTGGGGAAACCATCACTTTAGGTCAGGAGATACAAGTTTCTCAAAGCAGAGGTAAATTCAACATGATCACCTGAAAACTCATGCTGCGCTCACATTATGACGTTTTTGACGTTTTCTCGTGAGGAAACCATCACTTTTGGTCAGGAGATACAAGTTTCTCAAAACAGAGGTAAATGCAACATGATCACCTGAAAACTCATGCTGCGGTCACATTATGAGGTTTCTGACGTTTTCTCGTGGGGAAACCATCACTTTTGGTCAGGAGACACAAGTTTCTCAAAACAGATGTAAATGCAACATGATCACCTGAAAACTGATGCTGCGGTCACATTATGACGTTTTTGACGTTTTCTCGTTGGGAAAACATCACTTTTGGTCAGAAGATACATTTTTTTCGAAACAGAGGTGAATGCAACATGATCACCTGAAAACTCATGCTGCGGTCACATTATGACGTTTCTGACGTTTTCTCGTGGGGAAACCATCACTTTTGGGCAGGAGATACAATTATTTCAAAACAGAGGTAAATGCAACATGATCACCTGAAAACTCGTGCTGCGGTCAAATTATGACGTTTCTGACGTTTTCTCGTGGGGAAACCATCACTTTTGGTCAGAAGATACATTTATTTCAAAACAGATGTAAATGCAACATGATCATCTGAAAACTCATGCTGCGCTCACATTATGACGTTTTTGACGTTTTCTCGTGGGGAAACCATCACTTTTGGTCAGGAGATACAAGTTTATCAAAACAGAAGTAAATGCAACATGATCACCTGAAAACTCATGCTGCGCTCACATTATGACGTTTTTGACGTTTTCTCGTTGGGAAAACATCACTTTTGGTCAGAAGATACATTTATTTCAAAACAGAGGTAAATTCAACATGATCACCTGAAAACTCATGCTGCGCTCACATTATGACGTTTTTGACGTTTTCTCATGGGGAAACCATCACTTTTGGTCAGGATATATATTTATTTCAAAACAGAGGTGAATGCAACATGATCACCTGAAAACTCATGCTGCGGTCACATTATGACGTTTCTGACGTTTTCTCGTGGGGAAACCATCACTTTTGGTCAGGAGACACAAGTTTCTCAAAACAGATGTAAATGCAACATGATCACCTGAAAACTGATGCTGCGGTCACATTATGACGTTTTTGACGTTTTCTCGTTGGGAAAACATCACTTTTGGTCAGAAGATACATTTATTTCAAAACAGAGGTAAATTCAACATGATCACCTGAAAACTCATGCTGCGCTCACATTATGACGTTTCTGACGTTTTCTGGTGGGGAAATCATCACTTTTGGTCAGGAGATACAAGTTTCTCAAAACAGAAGTAAATGCAACATGATAACCTGAAAACTCATGCTGCGGTCACATTATGACGTTTCTGACGTTTTCTCGTGGGGAAACCATCACTTTTGGTCAGGAGATACATTTATTTCAAAACACAGGTGAATGCAACATGATCACCTGAAAACTCATGCTGCGGTCACATTATGACGTTTCTGACGTTTTCTCGTGGGGAAACCATCACTTTTGGTCAGGAGATACATTTATTTCAAAACAGAGGTAAATGCAACATGATCACCTGAAAACTCGTGCTGCGGTCAAATTATGACGTTTCTGACGTTTTCTCGTGGGGAAACCATCACTTTTGGTCAGGATATACAAGTTTCTCAAAACAGATGTAAATGCAACCTGATCATCTGAAAACTCATGCTGCGCTCACATTATGACGTTTTTGACGTTTTCTCGTGGGGAAACCATCACTTTTGGTCAGGAGATACATTTATTTCAAAACAGAGGTAAATGCAACATGATCACCTGAAAACTCGTGCTGCGGTCAAATTATGACGTTTCTGACGTTTTCTCGTGGGGAAACCATCACTTTTGGTCAGGATATACAAGTTTCTCAAAATAGAGGTAAATTCAACATGATCACCTGAAAACTCATGCTGCGCTCACATTATGACGTTTTTGACGTTTTCTCGTGGGGAAACCATCACTTTTGGTCAGGAGATACATTTATTTCAAAACAGATGTGAATGCAACATGATCACCTGAAAACTCATGCTGCGGTCAAATTATTACGTTTCTGACGTTTTCTCGTGGGGAAATCATCACTTTTGGGAAGGAGACACATTTTTTTCAAAACAAAGGTGAATGCAACATGATCATCTGAAAATTCATGCTGGGGTCACATTATGACGTTTCTGACGTTTTCTCCTGGGGAAACCATCACTTTTGGTCAGGAGACACGTTTTTATCAAAACAGGTGAATGCAACATGATCATCTTAAAACTCATGCTGCGGTCACATTATGATGGTTATGACGTCTTCTCGTGGGAAAACCATCACTTTTGGTCAGGAGACACGTTTTTATCAAAACAGGTGAATGCAACATGCTCATCTTAAAACTTATGCTGCGGTCACATTATGATGGTTATGACGTCTTCTCGTGGGAAAACCATCACTTTTGGTCAGGAGACACGTTTTTATCAAAACAGGTGAATGCAACATGATCATCTTAAAACTCATGCTGCGGTCACTGTACTGCCCTCACGACGCGTTCGCTCTCTCTCGGGCGAGGCTAGGCAGTCAGCTAACAGTATGGAGTTGGAAAGAACCACAATAAGGCTCAACTGTGTTGTTTCTTCCTTTCATCCATTGAGTAATATTTTTTTTTGTAAAACTGAAACAATACAGAAAATAGAACAGCATAAAAAACTCACGTACACCAAACACACCAAGACGATCTATATATAACTCACGACACAGCTCCACATGCTAATATGTTAGCTAGCATCACTCGGTAATTACCACGGACTAACAACGCAAAGAATAACTAAACTAACGCTACAGAATCTACACTACAGCTACAACTTCTGTCTAGAACAGACTTACAGACAAATGGTCTCCAAGGCTGGAACGCTTTCTAGCTCAGCAGCTGGAACTACGATGCTTCGCTACCGTTGTCCGTCATCAAAACCGCGGTGTTTTGAGTTAGTGCCGTCAAAGCGCCTGAAGGTGCAATGCCAACTCCACCCAGTAGGAAAACCACGCTCCCATTTACACAGGTGCGCTGCTCCGCTACCGCGCCCCAAACTCAATATTTATTTATTTATTTATTACTATATTGGACATCTTTATGTTTTTACCAGACTTGACCATCAAATCTTAACCTATACAATGGTCAGTACAGTCACATTATGACGTTTTGGACGTTTGCTCGTGGAGGAAACATCACTTTTGGTCAGGAGACACATTTATTTCAAAACAGAGCTGAATGCAACATGCTCATCTTAAAACTTATGCTGCGGTCACATTATGACGGTTAAGACGTCTTCTCGTGGGAAAACCATCACTTTTGGTCAGGAGACACGTTTTTATCAAAACAGGTGAATGCAACATGATCATCTTAAAACTCATGCTGCGGTCACCGTACTGCCCTCACGACGCGTTCGCTCTCTCTCGGGCGAGGCTAGGCAGTCAGCTAACAGTATGGAGTTGGAAAGAACCACAATGAGGCTCAACTGTGTTGTTTCTTCCTTTCATTCATTGAGTAATATTTTTTTTTGTAAAACTGAAACAATACAGAAAATAGAACAGCATAAAAAACTCACGTACACCAAACACACCAAGACGATCTATATATAACTCACGACACAGCTCGACATGCTAATATGTTAGCTAGCATCACTCGGTAATTACCACGGACTAACAACGCAAAGAATAACTAAACTAACGCTACAGAATCTACACTACAGCTACAACTTCTGTATAGAACAGACTTACAGACAAATGGTCTCCAAGGCTGGAACGCTTTCTAGCTCAGCAGCTGGAACTACGATGCTTCGCTACCGTTGTCCGTCATCAAAACCGCGGTGTTTTGAGTTAGTGCCGTCAAAGCGCCTGAAGGTGCAATGCCAACTCCACCCAGTAGGAAAACCACGCTCCCATTTACACAGGTGCGCTGCTCCGCTACCGCGCCCCAAACTCAATATTTATTTATTTATTTTTTACTATATTGGACATCTTTATGTTTTTACCAGACTTGACCATCAAATCTTAACCTATACAATGGTCAGTACAGTCACATTATGACGTTTTGGACGTTTGCTCGTGGAGGAAACATCACTTTTGGTCAGGAGACACACTTATTTCAAAACAGAGCTGAATGCAACATGCTCATCTTAAAACTTATGCTGCGGTCACATTATGACGGTTATGACGTCTTCTCGTGGGAAAACCATCACTTTTGGTCAGGAGACACGTTTTTATCAAAACAGGTGAATGCAACATGATCATCTTAAAACTCATGCTGCGGTCACTGTACTGCCCTCACGACGCGTTCGCTCTCTCTCGGGCGAGGCTAGGCAGTCAGCTAACAGTATGGAGTTGGAAAGAACCACAATAAGGCTCAACTGTGTTGTTTCTTCCTTTCATCCATTGAGTAATATTTTTTTTTGTAAAACTGAAACAATACAGAAAATAGAACAGCATAAAAAACTCACGTACACCAAACACACCAAGACGATCTATATATAACTCACGACACAGCTCGACATGCTAATATGTTAGCTAGCATCACTCGGTAATTACCACGGACTAACAACGCAAAGAATAACTAAACTAACGCTACAGAATCTACACTACAGCTACAACTTCTGTATAGAACAGACTTACAGACAAATGGTCTCCAAGGCTGGAACGCTTTCTAGCTCAGCAGCTGGAACTACGATGCTTCGCTACCGTTGTCCGTCATCAAAACCGCGGTGTTTTGAGTTAGTGCCGTCAAAGCGCCTGAAGGTGCAATGCCAACTCCACCCAGTAGGAAAACCACGCTCCCATTTACACAGGTGCGCTGCTCCGCTACCGCGCCCCAAACTCAATATTTATTTATTTATTTTTTACTATATTGGACATCTTTATGTTTTTACCAGACTTGACCATCAAATCTTAACCTATACAATGGTCAGTACAGTCACATTATGACGTTTTGGACGTTTGCTCGTGGAGGAAACATCACTTTTGGTCAGGAGACACATTTATTTCAAAACAGAGCTGAATGCAACATGCTCATCTTAAAACTTATGCTGCGGTCACATTATGACGGTTATGACGTCTTCTCGTGGGAAAACCATCACTTTTGGTCAGGAGACACGTTTTTATCAAAACAGGTGAATGCAACATGATCATCTTAAAACTCATGCTGCGGTCACTGTACTGCCCTCACGACGCGTTCGCTCTCTCTCGGGCGAGGCTAGGCAGTCAGCTAACAGTATGGAGTTGGAAAGAACCACAATAAGGCTCAACTGTGTTGTTTCTTCCTTTCATCCATTGAGTAATATTTTTTTTTGTAAAACTGAAACAATACAGAAAATAGAACAGCATAAAAAACTCACGTACACCAAACACACCAAGACGATCTATATATAACTCACGACACAGCTCCACATGCTAATATGTTAGCTAGCATCACTCGGTAATTACCACGGACTAACAACGCAAAGAATAACTAAACTAACGCTACAGAATCTACACTACAGCTACAACTTCTGTATAGAACAGACTTACAGACAAATGGTCTCCAAGGCTGGAACGCTTTCTAGCTCAGCAGCTGGAACTACGATGCTTCGCTACCGTTGTCCGTCATCAAAACCGCGGTGTTTTGAGTTAGTGCCGTCAAAGCGCCTGAAGGTGCAATGCCAACTCCACCCAGTAGGAAAACCACGCTCCCATTTACACAGGTGCGCTGCTCCGCTACCGCGCCCCAAACTCAATATTTATTTATTTATTTATTACTATATTGGACATCTTTATGTTTTTACCAGACTTGACCATCAAATCTTAACCTATACAATGGTCAGTACAGTCACATTATGACGTTTTGGACGTTTGCTCGTGGAGGAAACATCACTTTTGGTCAGGAGACACATTTATTTCAAAACAGAGCTGAATGCAACATGCTCATCTTAAAACTTATGCTGCGGTCACATTATGACGGTTAAGACGTCTTCTCGTGGGAAAACCATCACTTTTGGTCAGGAGACACGTTTTTATCAAAACAGGTGAATGCAACATGATCATCTTAAAACTCATGCTGCGGTCACCGTACTGCCCTCACGACGCGTTCGCTCTCTCTCGGGCGAGGCTAGGCAGTCAGCTAACAGTATGGAGTTGGAAAGAACCACAATGAGGCTCAACTGTGTTGTTTCTTCCTTTCATTCATTGAGTAATATTTTTTTTTGTAAAACTGAAACAATACAGAAAATAGAACAGCATAAAAAACTCACGTACACCAAACACACCAAGACGATCTATATATAACTCACGACACAGCTCCACATGCTAATATGTTAGCTAGCATCACTCGGTAATTACCACGGACTAACAACGCAAAGAATAACTAAACTAACGCTACAGAATCTACACTACAGCTACAACTTCTGTATAGAACAGACTTACAGACAAATGGTCTCCAAGGCTGGAACGCTTTCTAGCTCAGCAGCTGGAACTACGATGCTTCGCTACCGTTGTCCGTCATCAAAACCGCGGTGTTTTGAGTTAGTGCCGTCAAAGCGCCTGAAGGTGCAATGCCAACTCCACCCAGTAGGAAAACCACGCTCCCATTTACACAGGTGCGCTGCTCCGCTACCGCGCCCCAAACTCAATATTTATTTATTTATTTATTACTATATTGGACATCTTTATGTTTTTACCAGACTTGACCATCAAATCTTAACCTATACAATGGTCAGTACAGTCACATTATGACGTTTTGGACGTTTGCTCGTGGAGGAAACATCACTTTTGGTCAGGAGACACATTTATTTCAAAACAGAGCTGAATGCAACATGCTCATCTTAAAACTTATGCTGCGGTCACATTATGACGGTTATGACGTCTTCTCGTGGGAAAACCATCACTTTTGGTCAGGAGACACGTTTTTATCAAAACAGGTGAATGCAACATGATCATCTTAAAACTCATGCTGCGGTCACTGTACTGCCCTCACGACGCGTTCGCTCTCTCTCGGGCGAGGCTAGGCAGTCAGCTAACAGTATGGAGTTGGAAAGAACCACAATAAGGCTCAACTGTGTTGTGTCTTCCTTTCATCCATTGAGTAGTATTTTTTTTTTGTAAAACTGAAACAATACAGAAAATAGAACAGCATAAAAAACTCACGTACACCAAACACACCAAGACGATCTATATATAACTCACGACACAGCTCCACATGCTAATATGTTAGCTAGCATCACTCGGTAATTACCACGGACTAACAACGCAAAGAATAACTAAACTAACGCTACAGAATCTACACTACAGCTACAACTTCTGTATAGAACAGACTTACAGACAAATGGTCTCCAAGGCTGGAACGCTTTCTAGCTCAGCAGCTGGAACTACGATGCTTCGCTACCGTTGTCCGTCATCAAAACCGCGGTGTTTTGAGTTAGTGCCGTCAAAGCGCCTGAAGGTGCAATGCCAACTCCACCCAGTAGGAAAACCACGCTCCCATTTACACAGGTGCGCTGCTCCGCTACCGCGCCCCAAACTCAATATTTATTTATTTATTTATTACTATATTGGACATCTTTATGTTTTTACCAGACTTGACCATCAAATCTTAACCTATACAATGGTCAGTACAGTCACATTATGACGTTTTGGACGTTTGCTCGTGGAGGAAACATCACTTTTGGTCAGGAGACACATTTATTTCAAAACAGAGCTGAATGCAACATGCTCATCTTAAAACTTATGCTGCGGTCACATTATGACGGTTATGACGTCTTCTCGTGGGAAAACCATCACTTTTGGTCAGGAGACACGTTTTTATCAAAACAGGTGAATGCAACATGATCATCTTAAAACTCATGCTGCGGTCACTGTACTGCCCTCACGACGCGTTCGCTCTCTCTCGGGCGAGGCTAGGCAGTCAGCTAACAGTATGGAGTTGGAAAGAACCACAATAAGGCTCAACTGTGTTGTTTCTTCCTTTCATCCATTGAGTAATATTTTTTTTTGTAAAACTGAAACAATACAGAAAATAGAACAGCATAAAAAACTCACTTACACCAAACACACCAAGACGATCTATATATAACTCACGACACAGCTCCACATGCTAATATGTTAGCTAGCATCACTCGGTAATTACCACGGACTAACAACGCAAAGAATAACTAAACTAACGCTACAGAATCTACACTACAGCTACAACTTCTGTATAGAACAGACTTACAGACAAATGGTCTCCAAGGCTGGAACGCTTTCTAGCTCAGCAGCTGGAACTACGATGCTTCGCTACCGTTGTCCGTCATCAAAACCGCGGTGTTTTGAGTTAGTGCCGTCAAAGCGCCTGAAGGTGCAATGCCAACTCCACCCAGTAGGAAAACCACGCTCCCATTTACACAGGTGCGCTGCTCCGCTACCGCGCCCCAAACTCAATATTTATTTATTTATTTTTTACTATATTGGACATCTTTATGTTTTTACCAGACTTGACCATCAAATCTTAACCTATACAATGGTCAGTACAGTCACATTATGACGTTTTGGACGTTTGCTCGTGGAGGAAACATCACTTTTGGTCAGGAGACACATTTATTTCAAAACAGAGCTGAATGCAACATGCTCATCTTAAAACTTATGCTGCGGTCACATTATGACGGTTATGACGTCTTCTCGTGGGAAAACCATCACTTTTGGTCAGGAGACACGTTTTTATCAAAACAGGTGAATGCAACATGATCATCTTAAAACTCATGCTGCGGTCACTGTACTGCCCTCACGACGCGTTCGCTCTCTCTCGGGCGAGGCTAGGCAGTCAGCTAACAGTATGGAGTTGGAAAGAACCACAATAAGGCTCAACTGTGTTGTTTCTTCCTTTCATCCATTGAGTAATATTTTTTTTTGTAAAACTGAAACAATACAGAAAATAGAACAGCATAAAAAACTCACGTACACCAAACACACCAAGACGATCTATATATAACTCAAGACACAGCTCCACATGCTAATATGTTAGCTAGCATCACTCGGTAATTACCACGGACTAACAACGCAAAGAATAACTAAACTAACGCTACAGAATCTACACTACAGCTACAACTTCTGTATAGAACAGACTTACAGACAAATGGTCTCCAAGGCTGGAACGCTTTCTAGCTCAGCAGCTGGAACTACGATGCTTCGCTACCGTTGTCCGTCATCAAAACCGCGGTGTTTTGAGTTAGTGCCGTCAAAGCGCCTGAAGGTGCAATGCCAACTCCACCCAGTAGGAAAACCACGCTCCCATTTACACAGGTGCGCTGCTCCGCTACCGCGCCCCAAACTCAATATTTATTTATTTATTTATTACTATATTGGACATCTTTATGTTTTTACCAGACTTGACCATCAAATCTTAACCTATACAATGGTCATTACAGTCACATTATGACGTTTTGGACGTTTGCTCGTGGAGGAAACATCACTTTTGGTCAGGAGACACATTTATTTCAAAACAGAGCTGAATGCAACATGCTCATCTTAAAACTTATGCTGCGGTCACATTATGATGGTTATGACGTCTTCTCGTGGGAAAACCATCACTTTTGGTCAGGAGACACGTTTTTATCAAAACAGGTGAATGCAACATGATCATCTTAAAACTCATGCTGCGGTCACTGTACTGCCCTCACGACGCGTTCGCTCTCTCTCGGGCGAGGCTAGGCAGTCAGCTAACAGTATGGAGTTGGAAAGAACCACAATAAGGCTCAACTGTGTTGTTTCTTCCTTTCATCCATTGAGTAATATTTTTTTTTGTAAAACTGAAACAATACAGAAAATAGAACAGCATAAAAAACTCACTTACACCAAACACACCAAGACGATCTATATATAACTCACGACACAGCTCCACATGCTAATATGTTAGCTAGCATCACTCGGTAATTACCACGGACTAACAACGCAAAGAATAACTAAACTAACGCTACAGAATCTACACTACAGCTACAACTTCTGTATAGAACAGACTTACAGACAAATGGTCTCCAAGGCTGGAACGCTTTCTAGCTCAGCAGCTGGAACTACGATGCTTCGCTACCGTTGTCCGTCATCAAAACCGCGGTGTTTTGAGTTAGTGCCGTCAAAGCGCCTGAAGGTGCAATGCCAACTCCACCCAGTAGGAAAACCACGCTCCCATTTACACAGGTGCGCTGCTCCGCTACCGCGCCCCAAACTCAATATTTATTTATTTATTTATTACTATATTGGACATCTTTATGTTTTTACCAGACTTGACCATCAAATCTTAACCTATACAATGGTCAGTACAGTCACATTATGACGTTTTGGACGTTTGCTCGTGGAGGAAACATCACTTTTGGTCAGGAGACACATTTATTTCAAAACAGAGCTGAATGCAACATGCTCATCTTAAAACTTATGCTGCGGTCACATTATGACGGTTATGACGTCTTCTCGTGGGAAAACCATCACTTTTGGTCAGGAGACACGTTTTTATCAAAACAGGTGAATGCAACATGATCATCTTAAAACTCATGCTGCGGTCACTGTACTGCCCTCACGACGCGTTCGCTCTCTCTCGGGCGAGGCTAGGCAGTCAGCTAACAGTATGGAGTTGGAAAGAACCACAATAAGGCTCAACTGTGTTGTTTCTTCCTTTCATCCATTGAGTAATATTTTTTTTTGTAAAACTGAAACAATACAGAAAATAGAACAGCATAAAAAACTCACTTACACCAAACACACCAAGACGATCTATATATAACTCACGACACAGCTCCACATGCTAATATGTTAGCTAGCATCACTCGGTAATTACCACGGACTAACAACGCAAAGAATAACTAAACTAACGCTACAGAATCTACACTACAGCTACAACTTCTGTATAGAACAGACTTACAGACAAATGGTCTCCAAGGCTGGAACGCTTTCTAGCTCAGCAGCTGGAACTACGATGCTTCGCTACCGTTGTCCGTCATCAAAACCGCGGTGTTTTGAGTTAGTGCCGTCAAAGCGCCTGAAGGTGCAATGCCAACTCCACCCAGTAGGAAAACCACGCTCCCATTTACACAGGTGCGCTGCTCCGCTACCGCGCCCCAAACTCAATATTTATTTATTTATTTATTACTATATTGGACATCTTTATGTTTTTACCAGACTTGACCATCAAATCTTAACCTATACAATGGTCAGTACAGTCACATTATGACGTTTTGGACGTTTGCTCGTGGAGGAAACATCACTTTTGGTCAGGAGACACATTTATTTCAAAACAGAGCTGAATGCAACATGCTCATCTTAAAACTTATGCTGCGGTCACATTATGACGGTTATGACGTCTTCTCGTGGGAAAACCATCACTTTTGGTCAGGAGACACGTTTTTATCAAAACAGGTGAATGCAACATGATCATCTTAAAACTCATGCTGCGGTCACTGTACTGCCCTCACGACGCGTTCGCTCTCTCTCGGGCGAGGCTAGGCAGTCAGCTAACAGTATGGAGTTGGAAAGAACCACAATAAGGCTCAACTGTGTTGTTTCTTCCTTTCATCCATTGAGTAATATTTTTTTTTGTAAAACTGAAACAATACAGAAAATAGAACAGCATAAAAAACTCACGTACACCAAACACACCAAGACGATCTATATATAACTCACGACACAGCTCCACATGCTAATATGTTAGCTAGCATCACTCGGTAATTACCACGGACTAACAACGCAAAGAATAACTAAACTAACGCTACAGAATCTACACTACAGCTACAACTTCTGTATAGAACAGACTTACAGACAAATGGTCTCCAAGGCTGGAACGCTTTCTAGCTCAGCAGCTGGAACTACGATGCTTCGCTACCGTTGTCCGTCATCAAAACCGCGGTGTTTTGAGTTAGTGCCGTCAAAGCGCCTGAAGGTGCAATGCCAACTCCACCCAGTAGGAAAACCACGCTCCCATTTACACAGGTGCGCTGCTCCGCTACCGCGCCCCAAACTCAATATTTATTTATTTATTTTTTACTATATTGGACATCTTTATGTTTTTACCAGACTTGACCATCAAATCTTAACCTATACAATGGTCAGTACAGTCACATTATGACGTTTTGGACGTTTGCTCGTGGAGGAAACATCACTTTTGGTCAGGAGACACATTTATTTCAAAACAGAGCTGAATGCAACATGCTCATCTTAAAACTTATGCTGCGGTCACATTATGACGGTTATGACGTCTTCTCGTGGGAAAACCATCACTTTTGGTCAGGAGACACGTTTTTATCAAAACAGGTGAATGCAACATGATCATCTTAAAACTCATGCTGCGGTCACTGTACTGCCCTCACGACGCGTTCGCTCTCTCTCGGGCGAGGCTAGGCAGTCAGCTAACAGTATGGAGTTGGAAAGAACCACAATAAGGCTCAACTGTGTTGTTTCTTCCTTTCATCCATTGAGTAATATTTTTTTTTGTAAAACTGAAACAATACAGAAAATAGAACAGCATAAAAAACTCACTTACACCAAACACACCAAGACGATCTATATATAACTCACGACACAGCTCCACATGCTAATATGTTAGCTAGCATCACTCGGTAATTACCACGGACTAACAACGCAAAGAATAACTAAACTAACGCTACAGAATCTACACTACAGCTACAACTTCTGTATAGAACAGACTTACAGACAAATGGTCTCCAAGGCTGGAACGCTTTCTAGCTCAGCAGCTGGAACTACGATGCTTCGCTACCGTTGTCCGTCATCAAAACCGCGGTGTTTTGAGTTAGTGCCGTCAAAGCGCCTGAAGGTGCAATGCCAACTCCACCCAGTAGGAAAACCACGCTCCCATTTACACAGGTGCGCTGCTCCGCTACCGCGCCCCAAACTCAATATTTATTTATTTATTTATTACTATATTGGACATCTTTATGTTTTTACCAGACTTGACCATCAAATCTTAACCTATACAATGGTCAGTACAGTCACATTATGACGTTTTGGACGTTTGCTCGTGGAGGAAACATCACTTTTGGTCAGGAGACACATTTATTTCAAAACAGAGCTGAATGCAACATGCTCATCTTAAAACTTATGCTGCGGTCACATTATGACGGTTATGACGTCTTCTCGTGGGAAAACCATCACTTTTGGTCAGGAGACACGTTTTTATCAAAACAGGTGAATGCAACATGATCATCTTAAAACTCATGCTGCGGTCACTGTACTGCCCTCACGACGCGTTCGCTCTCTCTCGGGCGAGGCTAGGCAGTCAGCTAACAGTATGGAGTTGGAAAGAACCACAATAAGGCTTTTGACGTGTTCTCGAGGGGAAACCATCACTTTTGGGAAGGAGACACATTTTTTTCAAAACAAAGGTGAATGCAACATGATCATCTAAAAAATCATGCTGCGGTCACATTATGACGTTTTTGACGTGTTCTCGTGGGGAAACCATCACTTTTAGTCAGGAGATACAAGTTTCTCAATACAGACGTAAATGTAACATGATCACCTGAAAACTCATGCTGCGGTCACATTATGACGTTTTTGACGTGTTCTCGAGGGGAAACCATCACTTTTGGGAAAGAGACACTTTTTTTCAAAACAGAGGTGAATGCAACATGATCACCTGAAAACTATTGCTTGCGGTCACATTATGACGTTTTTGACGTTTTCTCGTGGGGAAACCATCACTTTTGGTCAGGAGATACATTAATTTCAAAACAGAGCTGAATGCAACATGCTCATCTTAAAACTTATGCTGCGGTCACATTATGACGGTTATGACGTCTTCTCGTGGGAAAACCATCACTTTTGGTCAGGAGACACGTTTTTATCAAAACAGGTGAATGCAACATGATCATCTTAAAACTCATGCTGCGGTCACTGTACTGCCCTCACGACGCGTTCGCTCTCTCTCGGGCGAGGCTAGGCAGTCAGCTAACAGTATGGAGTTGGAAAGAACCACAATAAGGCTCAACTGTGTTGTTTCTTCCTTTCATCCATTGAGTAATATTTTTTTTTGTAAAACTGAAACAATACAGAAAATAGAACAGCATAAAAAACTCACGTACACCAAACACACCAAGACGATCTATATATAACTCACGACACAGCTCCACATGCTAATATGTTAGCTAGCATCACTCGGTAATTACCACGGACTAACAACGCAAAGAATAACTAAACTAACGCTACAGAATCTACACTACAGCTACAACTTCTGTATAGAACAGACTTACAGACAAATGGTCTCCAAGGCTGGAACGCTTTCTAGCTCAGCAGCTGGAACTACGATGCTTCGCTACCGTTGTCCGTCATCAAAACCGCGGTGTTTTGAGTTAGTGCCGTCAAAGCGCCTGAAGGTGCAATGCCAACTCCACCCAGTAGGAAAACCACGCTCCCATTTACACAGGTGCGCTGCTCCGCTACCGCGCCCCAAACTCAATATTTATTTATTTATTTTTTACTATATTGGACATCTTTATGTTTTTACCAGACTTGACCATCAAATCTTAACCTATACAATGGTCAGTACAGTCACATTATGACGTTTTGGACGTTTGCTCGTGGAGGAAACATCACTTTTGGTCAGGAGACACATTTATTTCAAAACAGAGCTGAATGCAACATGCTCATCTTAAAACTTATGCTGCGGTCACATTATGACGGTTATGACGTCTTCTCGTGGGAAAACCATCACTTTTGGTCAGGAGACACGTTTTTATCAAAACAGGTGAATGCAACATGATCATCTTAAAACTCATGCTGCGGTCACTGTACTGCCCTCACGACGCGTTCGCTCTCTCTCGGGCGAGGCTAGGCAGTCAGCTAACAGTATGGAGTTGGAAAGAACCACAATAAGGCTCAACTGTGTTGTTTCTTCCTTTCATCCATTGAGTAATATTTTTTTTTGTAAAACTGAAACAATACAGAAAATAGAACAGCATAAAAAACTCACTTACACCAAACACACCAAGACGATCTATATATAACTCACGACACAGCTCCACATGCTAATATGTTAGCTAGCATCACTCGGTAATTACCACGGACTAACAACGCAAAGAATAACTAAACTAACGCTACAGAATCTACACTACAGCTACAACTTCTGTATAGAACAGACTTACAGACAAATGGTCTCCAAGGCTGGAACGCTTTCTAGCTCAGCAGCTGGAACTACGATGCTTCGCTACCGTTGTCCGTCATCAAAACCGCGGTGTTTTGAGTTAGTGCCGTCAAAGCGCCTGAAGGTGCAATGCCAACTCCACCCAGTAGGAAAACCACGCTCCCATTTACACAGGTGCGCTGCTCCGCTACCGCGCCCCAAACTCAATATTTATTTATTTATTTTTTACTATATTGGACATCTTTATGTTTTTACCAGACTTGACCATCAAATCTTAACCTATACAATGGTCAGTACAGTCACATTATGACGTTTTGGACGTTTGCTCGTGGAGGAAACATCACTTTTGGTCAGGAGACACATTTATTTCAAAACAGAGCTGAATGCAACATGCTCATCTTAAAACTTATGCTGCGGTCACATTATGACGGTTATGACGTCTTCTCGTGGGAAAACCATCACTTTTGGTCAGGAGACACGTTTTTATCAAAACAGGTGAATGCAACATGATCATCTTAAAACTCATGCTGCGGTCACTGTACTGCCCTCACGACGCGTTCGCTCTCTCTCGGGCGAGGCTAGGCAGTCAGCTAACAGTATGGAGTTGGAAAGAACCACAATAAGGCTTTTGACGTGTTCTCGAGGGGAAACCATCACTTTTGGGAAGGAGACACATTTTTTTCAAAACAAAGGTGAATGCAACATGATCATCTAAAAAATCATGCTGCGGTCACATTATGACGTTTTTGACGTGTTCTCGTGGGGAAACCATCACTTTTAGTCAGGAGATACAAGTTTCTCAATACAGACGTAAATGTAACATGATCACCTGAAAACTCATGCTGCGGTCACATTATGACGTTTTTGACGTGTTCTCGAGGGGAAACCATCACTTTTGGGAAAGAGACACTTTTTTTTCAAAACAGAGGTGAATGCAACATGATCACCTGAAAACTATTGCTTGCGGTCACATTATGACGTTTTTGACGTTTTCTCGTGGGGAAACCATCACTTTTGGTCAGGAGATACATTAATTTCAAAACAGAGCTGAATGCAACATGCTCATCTTAAAACTTATGCTGCGGTCACATTATGACGGTTATGACGTCTTCTCGTGGGAAAACCATCACTTTTGGTCAGGAGACACGTTTTTATCAAAACAGGTGAATGCAACATGATCATCTTAAAACTCATGCTGCGGTCACTGTACTGCCCTCACGACGCGTTCGCTCTCTCTCGGGCGAGGCTAGGCAGTCAGCTAACAGTATGGAGTTGGAAAGAACCACAATAAGGCTCAACTGTGTTGTTTCTTCCTTTCATCCATTGAGTAATATTTTTTTTTGTAAAACTGAAACAATACAGAAAATAGAACAGCATAAAAAACTCACGTACACCAAACACACCAAGACGATCTATATATAACTCACGACACAGCTCCACATGCTAATATGTTAGCTAGCATCACTCGGTAATTACCACGGACTAACAACGCAAAGAATAACTAAACTAACGCTACAGAATCTACACTACAGCTACAACTTCTGTATAGAACAGACTTACAGACAAATGGTCTCCAAGGCTGGAACGCTTTCTAGCTCAGCAGCTGGAACTACGATGCTTCGCTACCGTTGTCCGTCATCAAAACCGCGGTGTTTTGAGTTAGTGCCGTCAAAGCGCCTGAAGGTGCAATGCCAACTCCACCCAGTAGGAAAACCACGCTCCCATTTACACAGGTGCGCTGCTCCGCTACCGCGCCCCAAACTCAATATTTATTTATTTATTTTTTACTATATTGGACATCTTTATGTTTTTACCAGACTTGACCATCAAATCTTAACCTATACAATGGTCAGTACAGTCACATTATGACGTTTTGGACGTTTGCTCGTGGAGGAAACATCACTTTTGGTCAGGAGACACATTTATTTCAAAACAGAGCTGAATGCAACATGCTCATCTTAAAACTTATGCTGCGGTCACATTATGACGGTTATGACGTCTTCTCGTGGGAAAACCATCACTTTTGGTCAGGAGACACGTTTTTATCAAAACAGGTGAATGCAACATGATCATCTTAAAACTCATGCTGCGGTCACTGTACTGCCCTCACGACGCGTTCGCTCTCTCTCGGGCGAGGCTAGGCAGTCAGCTAACAGTATGGAGTTGGAAAGAACCACAATAAGGCTCAACTGTGTTGTTTCTTCCTTTCATCCATTGAGTAATATTTTTTTTTGTAAAACTGAAACAATACAGAAAATAGAACAGCATAAAAAACTCACTTACACCAAACACACCAAGACGATCTATATATAACTCACGACACAGCTCCACATGCTAATATGTTAGCTAGCATCACTCGGTAATTACCACGGACTAACAACGCAAAGAATAACTAAACTAACGCTACAGAATCTACACTACAGCTACAACTTCTGTATAGAACAGACTTACAGACAAATGGTCTCCAAGGCTGGAACGCTTTCTAGCTCAGCAGCTGGAACTACGATGCTTCGCTACCGTTGTCCGTCATCAAAACCGCGGTGTTTTGAGTTAGTGCCGTCAAAGCGCCTGAAGGTGCAATGCCAACTCCACCCAGTAGGAAAACCACGCTCCCATTTACACAGGTGCGCTGCTCCGCTACCGCGCCCCAAACTCAATATTTATTTATTTATTTATTACTATATTGGACATCTTTATGTTTTTACCAGACTTGACCATCAAATCTTAACCTATACAATGGTCAGTACAGTCACATTATGACGTTTTGGACGTTTGCTCGTGGAGGAAACATCACTTTTGGTCAGGAGACACATTTATTTCAAAACAGAGCTGAATGCAACATGCTCATCTTAAAACTTATGCTGCGGTCACATTATGACGGTTATGACGTCTTCTCGTGGGAAAACCATCACTTTTGGTCAGGAGACACGTTTTTATCAAAACAGGTGAATGCAACATGATCATCTTAAAACTCATGCTGCGGTCACTGTACTGCCCTCACGACGCGTTCGCTCTCTCTCGGGCGAGGCTAGGCAGTCAGCTAACAGTATGGAGTTGGAAAGAACCACAATAAGGCTCAACTGTGTTGTTTCTTCCTTTCATCCATTGAGTAATATTTTTTTTTGTAAAACTGAAACAATACAGAAAATAGAACAGCATAAAAAACTCACGTACACCAAACACACCAAGACGATCTATATATAACTCACGACACAGCTCCACATGCTAATATGTTAGCTAGCATCACTCGGTAATTACCACGGACTAACAACGCAAAGAATAACTAAACTAACGCTACAGAATCTACACTACAGCTACAACTTCTGTATAGAACAGACTTACAGACAAATGGTCTCCAAGGCTGGAACGCTTTCTAGCTCAGCAGCTGGAACTACGATGCTTCGCTACCGTTGTCCGTCATCAAAACCGCGGTGTTTTGAGTTAGTGCCGTCAAAGCGCCTGAAGGTGCAATGCCAACTCCACCCAGTAGGAAAACCACGCTCCCATTTACACAGGTGCGCTGCTCCGCTACCGTGCCCCAAACTCAATATTTATTTATTTATTTATTACTATATTGGACATCTTTATGTTTTTACCAGACTTGACCATCAAATCTTAACCTATACAATGGTCAGTACAGTCACATTATGACGTTTTGGACGTTTGCTCGTGGAGGAAACATCACTTTTGGTCAGGAGACACATTTATTTCAAAACAGAGCTGAATGCAACATGCTCATCTTAAAACTTATGCTGCGGTCACATTATGACGGTTATGACGTCTTCTCGTGGGAAAACCATCACTTTTGGTCAGGAGACACGTTTTTATCAAAACAGGTGAATGCAACATGATCATCTTAAAACTCATGCTGCGGTCACTGTACTGCCCTCACGACGCGTTCGCTCTCTCTCGGGCGAGGCTAGGCAGTCAGCTAACAGTATGGAGTTGGAAAGAACCACAATAAGGCTCAACTGTGTTGTTTCTTCCGTTCATCCATTGAGTAATATTTTTTTTGTAAAACTGAAACAATACAGAAAATAGAACAGCATAAAAAACTCACGTACACCAAACACACCAAGACGATCTATATATAACTCACGACACAGCTCCACATGCTAATATGTTAGCTAGCATCACTCGGTAATTACCACGGACTAACAACGCAAAGAATAACTAAACTAACGCTACAGAATCTACACTACAGCTACAACTTCTGTATAGAACAGACTTACAGACAAATGGTCTCCAAGGCTGGAACGCTTTCTAGCTCAGCAGCTGGAACTACGATGCTTCGCTACCGTTGTCCGTCATCAAAACCGCGGTGTTTTGAGTTAGTGCCGTCAAAGCGCCTGAAGGTGCAATGCCAACTCCACCCAGTAGGAAAACCACGCTCCCATTTACACAGGTGCGCTGCTCCGCTACCGCGCCCCAAACTCAATATTTATTTATTTATTTTTTACTATATTGGACATCTTTATGTTTTTACCAGACTTGACCATCAAATCTTAACCTATACAATGGTCAGTACAGTCACATTATGACGTTTTGGACGTTTGCTCGTGGAGGAAACATCACTTTTGGTCAGGAGACACATTTATTTCAAAACAGAGCTGAATGCAACATGCTCATCTTAAAACTTATGCTGCGGTCACATTATGACGGTTATGACGTCTTCTCGTGGGAAAACCATCACTTTTGGTCAGGAGACACGTTTTTATCAAAACAGGTGAATGCAACATGATCATCTTAAAACTCATGCTGCGGTCACTGTACTGCCCTCACGACGCGTTCGCTCTCTCTCGGGCGAGGCTAGGCAGTCAGCTAACAGTATGGAGTTGGAAAGAACCACAATAAGGCTCAACTGTGTTGTTTCTTCCTTTCATCCATTGAGTAATATTTTTTTTTGTAAAACTGAAACAATACAGAAAATAGAACAGCATAAAAAACTCACTTACACCAAACACACCAAGACGATCTATATATAACTCACGACACAGCTCCACATGCTAATATGTTAGCTAGCATCACTCGGTAATTACCACGGACTAACAACGCAAAGAATAACTAAACTAACGCTACAGAATCTACACTACAGCTACAACTTCTGTATAGAACAGACTTACAGACAAATGGTCTCCAAGGCTGGAACGCTTTCTAGCTCAGCAGCTGGAACTACGATGCTTCGCTACCGTTGTCCGTCATCAAAACCGCGGTGTTTTGAGTTAGTGCCGTCAAAGCACCTGAAGGTGCAATGCCAACTCCACCCAGTAGGAAAACCACGCTCCCATTTACACAGGTGCGCTGCTCCGCTACCGCGCCCCAAACTCAATATTTATTTATTTATTTATTACTATATTGGACATCTTTATGTTTTTACCAGACTTGACCATCAAATCTTAACCTATACAATGGTCAGTACAGTCACATTATGACGTTTTGGACGTTTGCTCGTGGAGGAAACATCACTTTTGGTCAGGAGACACATTTATTTCAAAACAGAGCTGAATGCAACATGCTCATCTTAAAACTTATGCTGCGGTCACATTATGACGGTTATGACGTCTTCTCGTGGGAAAACCATCACTTTTGGTCAGGAGACACGTTTTTATCAAAACAGGTGAATGCAACATGATCATCTTAAAACTCATGCTGCGGTCACTGTACTGCCCTCACGACGCGTTCGCTCTCTCTCGGGCGAGGCTAGGCAGTCAGCTAACAGTATGGAGTTGGAAAGAACCACAATAAGGCTCAACTGTGTTGTTTCTTCCTTTCATCCATTGAGTAATATTTTTTTTTGTAAAACTGAAACAATACAGAAAATAGAACAGCATAAAAAACTCACGTACACCAAACACACCAAGACGATCTATATATAACTCACGACACAGCTCCACATGCTAATATGTTAGCTAGCATCACTCGGTAATTACCACGGACTAACAACGCAAAGAATAACTAAACTAACGCTACAGAATCTACACTACAGCTACAACTTCTGTATAGAACAGACTTACAGACAAATGGTCTCCAAGGCTGGAACGCTTTCTAGCTCAGCAGCTGGAACTACGATGCTTCGCTACCGTTGTCCGTCATCAAAACCGCGGTGTTTTGAGTTAGTGCCGTCAAAGCGCCTGAAGGTGCAATGCCAACTCCACCCAGTAGGAAAACCACGCTCCCATTTACACAGGTGCGCTGCTCCGCTACCGTGCCCCAAACTCAATATTTATTTATTTATTTATTACTATATTGGACATCTTTATGTTTTTACCAGACTTGACCATCAAATCTTAACCTATACAATGGTCAGTACAGTCACATTATGACGTTTTGGACGTTTGCTCGTGGAGGAAACATCACTTTTGGTCAGGAGACACATTTATTTCAAAACAGAGCTGAATGCAACATGCTCATCTTAAAACTTATGCTGCGGTCACATTGTGACGGTTATGACGTCTTCTCGTGGGAAAACCATCACTTTTGGTCAGGAGACACGTTTTTATCAAAACAGGTGAATGCAACATGATCATCTTAAAACTCATGCTGCGGTCACTGTACTGCCCTCACGACGCGTTCGCTCTCTCTCGGGCGAGGCTAGGCAGTCAGCTAACAGTATGGAGTTGGAAAGAACCACAATAAGGCTCAACTGTGTTGTTTCTTCCGTTCATCCATTGAGTAATATTTTTTTTGTAAAACTGAAACAATACAGAAAATAGAACAGCATAAAAAACTCACGTACACCAAACACACCAAGACGATCTATATATAACTCACGACACAGCTCCACATGCTAATATGTTAGCTAGCATCACTCGGTAATTACCACGGACTAACAACGCAAAGAATAACTAAACTAACGCTACAGAATCTACACTACAGCTACAACTTCTGTATAGAACAGACTTACAGACAAATGGTCTCCAAGGCTGGAACGCTTTCTAGCTCAGCAGCTGGAACTACGATGCTTCGCTACCGTTGTCCGTCATCAAAACCGCGGTGTTTTGAGTTAGTGCCGTCAAAGCGCCTGAAGGTGCAATGCCAACTCCACCCAGTAGGAAAACCACGCTCCCATTTACACAGGTGCGCTGCTCCGCTACCGCGCCCCAAACTCAATATTTATTTATTTATTTTTTACTATATTGGACATCTTTATGTTTTTACCAGACTTGACCATCAAATCTTAACCTATACAATGGTCAGTACAGTCACATTATGACGTTTTGGACGTTTGCTCGTGGAGGAAACATCACTTTTGGTCAGGAGACACATTTATTTCAAAACAGAGCTGAATGCAACATGCTCATCTTAAAACTTATGCTGCGGTCACATTATGACGGTTATGACGTCTTCTCGTGGGAAAACCATCACTTTTGGTCAGGAGACACGTTTTTATCAAAACAGGTGAATGCAACATGATCATCTTAAAACTCATGCTGCGGTCACTGTACTGCCCTCACGACGCGTTCGCTCTCTCTCGGGCGAGGCTAGGCAGTCAGCTAACAGTATGGAGTTG
Organism: Takifugu ocellatus; assembly: GCA_027382335.1. Lineage (NCBI taxonomy): Eukaryota > Metazoa > Chordata > Actinopteri > Tetraodontiformes > Tetraodontidae > Takifugu > Takifugu ocellatus. The sequence continues at coordinate 198,249 of JAPVLW010000043.1, forward strand.
GAAAGAACCACAATAAGGCTCAACTGTGTTGTTTCTTCCTTTCATCCATTGAGTAATATTTTTTTTTGTAAAACTGAAACAATACAGAAAATAGAACAGCATAAAAAACTCACGTACACCAAACACACCAAGACGATCTATATATAACTCACGACACAGCTCCACATGCTAATATGTTAGCTAGCATCACTCGGTAATTACCACGGACTAACAACGCAAAGAATAACTAAACTAACGCTACAGAATCTACACTACAGCTACAACTTCTGTATAGAACAGACTTACAGACAAATGGTCTCCAAGGCTGGAACGCTTTCTAGCTCAGCAGCTGGAACTACGATGCTTCGCTACCGTTGTCCGTCATCAAAACCGCGGTGTTTTGAGTTAGTGCCGTCAAAGCGCCTGAAGGTGCAATGCCAACTCCACCCAGTAGGAAAACCACGCTCCCATTTACACAGGTGCGCTGCTCCGCTACCGCGCCCCAAACTCAATATTTATTTATTTATTTATTACTATATTGGACATCTTTATGTTTTTACCAGACTTGACCATCAAATCTTAACCTATACAATGGTCAGTACAGTCACATTATGACGTTTTGGACGTTTGCTCGTGGAGGAAACATCACTTTTGGTCAGGAGACACACTTATTTCAAAACAGAGCTGAATGCAACATGCTCATCTTAAAACTTATGCTGCGGTCACATTATGACGGTTATGACGTCTTCTCGTGGGAAAACCATCACTTTTGGTCAGGAGACACGTTTTTATCAAAACAGGTGAATGCAACATGATCATCTTAAAACTCATGCTGCGGTCACTGTACTGCCCTCACGACGCGTTCGCTCTCTCTCGGGCGAGGCTAGGCAGTCAGCTAACAGTATGGAGTTGGAAAGAACCACAATAAGGCTTTTGACGTGTTCTCGAGGGGAAACCATCACTTTTGGGAAGGAGACACATTTTTTTCAAAACAAAGGTGAATGCAACATGATCATCTAAAAAATCATGCTGCGGTCACATTATGACGTTTTTGACGTGTTCTCGTGGGGAAACCATCACTTTTAGTCAGGAGATACAAGTTTCTCAATACAGACGTAAATGTAACATGATCACCTGAAAACTCATGCTGCGGTCACATTATGACGTTTTTGACGTGTTCTCGAGGGGAAACCATCACTTTTGGGAAAGAGACACTTTTTTTTCAAAACAGAGGTGAATGCAACATGATCACCTGAAAACTATTGCTTGCGGTCACATTATGACGTTTTTGACGTTTTCTCGTGGGGAAACCATCACTTTTGGTCAGGAGATACATTAATTTCAAAACAGAGGTGAATGCAACATGATCACCTGAAAACTATTGCTGCGCTCACATTATGACGTTTTTGACGTGTTCTCGTGGGGAAATCATCACTTTTCGTCAGGATATACAAGTTTCTCAAAACAGATGTAAATGCAACATGATCATCTGAAAACTCATGCTGAACTCACATTATGACGTTTTTGACGTTTTCTCTTTGGAAAACCATCACTTTTGGTCAGGAGATACATTTATTTCAAAACACAGGTGAATGCAACATGATCATCTGAAAATTCATGCTGCGGTCACATTATGACGTTTTTGACGTGTTCTCGAGGGGAAACCATCACTTTTGGTCAGGAGATACAAGTTTCTCAAAACAGATGTAAATGCAACATGATCATCTGAAAACTCATGCTGCGCTCACATTATGACGTTTTTGACGTGTTCTCGTGGGGAAATCATCACTTTTCGTCAGGATATACAAGTTTCTCAAAACAGATGTAAATGCAACATGATCATCTGAAAACTCATGCTGAACTCACATTATGACGTTTCTGACGTTTTCTCGTGGGGAAATCATCACTTTTCGTCAGGATATACAAGTTTCTCAAAACAGATGTAAATGCAACCTGATCATCTGAAAATTCATGCTGCGGTCACATTATGACGTTTTTGACGTGTTCTCGAGGGGAAACCATCACTTTTGGTCAGGAGATACAAGTTTCTCAAAACAGAGGTAAATGCAACATGATCACCTGAAAACTCATGCTGCGCTCACATTATGACGTTTTTGACGTTTTCTCGTGGGGAAACCATCACTTTTGGTCAGGAGATACATTTATTTCAAAACAGATGTGAATGCAACATGATCAACTGAAAACTCATGCTGCGGTCAAATTATTACGTTTCTGACGTTTTCTCGTTGGGAAACCATCACTTTTGGTCAGGAGATACAAGTTTCTCAAAACAGAGGTAAATGCAACATGATCACCTGAAAACTCATGCTGCGGTCACATTATGACGTTTCTGACGTTTTCTCGTGGGGAAATCATCACTTTTCGTCAGGAGATACATTTATTTCAAAACAGATGTGAATGAAACATGATCACCTGAAAACTCATGCTGCGGTCACATTATGACGTTTTTGACGTTTTCTCGTGGGGAAACCATCACTTTTGGTCAGGAGATACAAGTTTCTCAAAACAGATCTAAATGCAACATGATCATCTGAAAACTCATGCTGCGCTCACATTATGACGTTTTTGACGTTTTCTCGTGGGGAAACCATTACTTTTGGTCAGGATATACAAGTTTCTCAAAATAGAGGTAAATTCAACATGATCACCTGAAAACTCATGCTGCGCTCACATTATGACGTTTTTGACGTTTTCTCGTGGGGAAACCATCACTTTTGGTCAGGAGATACAAGTTTCTCAAAACAGAGGTAAATGCAACATGATCACCTGAAAACTCATGCTGCGGTCACATTATGACGTTTCTGACGTTTTCTCGTGGGGAAATCATCACTTTTCGTCAGGATATACAAGTTTCTCAAAACAGATGTAAATGCAACATGATCACCTGAAAACTCATGCTGCGCTCACATTATGACGTTTTTGACGTTTTCTCGTGGGGAAACCATCACTTTTGGTCAGGATATATATTTATTTCAAAACAGAGGTGAATGCAACATGATCACCTGAAAACTCATGCTGCGCTCACATTATGACGTTTTTGACGTTTTCTCGTGGGGAAACCATCACTTTTGGTAAGGATATATATTTATTTCAAAACAGAGGTAAATTCAACATGATCACCTGAAAACTCATGCTGCGGTCACATTATGACGTTTTTGACGTTTTCTCGTGGGGAAACCATCACTGTTGGTCAGGATATACAAGTTTCTCAAAATAGAGGTAAATTCAACATGATCACCTGAAAACTCATGCTGCGGTCACATTATGACGTTTTTGACGTATTCTCGTGGAGAAACCATCACTTTTGGTCAGGAGATACAAGTTTCTCAAAACAGATGTAAATGCAACATGATCATCTGAAAACTCATGCTGCGCTCACAGTATGACGTTTTTGACGTTTTCTCGTGGGGAAACCATCACTTTTGGTCAGGATATACAAGTTTCTCAAAATAGAGGTAAATTCAACATGATCACCTGAAAACTCATGCTGCGCTCACATTATGACGTTTTTGACGTTTTCTCGTGGGGAAACCATCACCTTTGGTAAGGAGATACATTTATTTCAAAACAGAGGTGAATGCAACATGATCATCTGAAAACTCATGCTGCGCTCACATTATGACGTTTTTGACGTGTTCTCGTGGGGAAACCATCACTTTTGGGAAGGAGACACATTTTTTTCAAAACAAAGGTGAATGCAACATGATCACCTGAAAACTCATGCTGCGGTCACATTATGACGTTTCTGACGTTTTCTCGTGGGGAAACCATCACTTTTGGTCAGGAGATACATTTATTTCAAAACAGAGGTGAATGCAACATGATCATCTGAAAACTCATGCTGCGCTCACATTATGACGTTTTTGACCTGTTCTCGAGGGGAAACCATCACTTTTGGGAAGGAGACACATTTTTTTCAAAACAAAGGTGAATGCAACATGATCACCTGAAAACTCATGCTGCGGTCACATTATGACGTTTCTGACGTTTTGTCGTGGGGAAACCATCACTTTTGGTCAGGAGATACAAGTTTCTCAAAACAGATGTAAATGCAACATGATCATCTGAAAACTCATGCTGCGCTCACAGTATGACGTTTTTGACGTTTTCTCGTGGGGAAACCATCACTTTTGGTCAGGATATACAAGTTTCTCAAAATAGAGGTAAATTCAACATGATCACCTGAAAACTCATGCTGCGCTCACATTATGACGTTTTTGACGTTTTCTCGTGGGGAAACCATCACCTTTGGTAAGGAGATACATTTATTTCAAAACAGAGGTGAATGCAACATGATCATCTGAAAACTCATGCTGCGCTCACATTATGACGTTTTTGACGTGTTCTCGTGGGGAAACCATCACTTTTGGGAAGGAGACACATTTTTTTCAAAACAAAGGTGAATGCAACATGATCACCTGAAAACTCATGCTGCGGTCACATTATGACGTTTCTGACGTTTTCTCGTGGGGAAACCATCACTTTTGGTCAGGAGATACATTTATTTCAAAACAGAGGTGAATGCAACATGATCATCTGAAAACTCATGCTGCGCTCACATTATGACGTTTTTGACCTGTTCTCGAGGGGAAACCATCACTTTTGGGAAGGAGACACATTTTTTCAAAACAAAGGTGAATGCAACATGATCACCTGAAAACTCATGCTGCGGTCACATTATGACGTTTCTGACGTTTTGTCGTGGGGAAACCATCACTTTTGGTCAGGAGATACAAGTTTCTCAAAACAGACGTAAATGCAACATGATCACCTGAAAACTCATGCTGCGGTCACATTATGACATTTTTGACGTCTGCTCGTGGGGAAACCATCACTTTTAGTCAGGAGATACAAGTTTCTCAAAACAGACGTAAATGTAACATGATCACCTGAAAACTCATGCTGCGGTCACATTATGACGTTTTTGACTTGTTCTCGAGGGGAAACCATCACTTTTGGGAAAGAGACACTTTTTTTCAAAACAGAGGTGAATGCAACATGATCACCTGAAAACTCATGCTGCGGTCACATTATGACGTTTCTGAAGTTTTCTCGTGGGGAAACCATCACTTTTGGTCAGGAGATACAAGTTTCTCAAAACAGATGTAAATGCAACATGATCACCTGAAAACTATTGCTTGTGGTCACATTATGACGTTTTTGATGTTTTCTCGTGGGGAAACCATCCCTTTTGGTCAGGAGATACATTTATTTCAAAACAGAGGGGAATGCAACATGATTTATCTGAAAACTCATGCTGCGCTCAAATTATGACATTTTTGACGTGTTCTCGAGGGGAAATCATTACTTTTGGGAAGGAGACACATTCTTTTCAAAACAAAGGTAAATGCAACATGATCACCTGAACTGATAAAGTTCTAGCTATCAGAGAGAAAGCTAACCAGGCCATCCCAACAACTAGACCATCACCAGATGTGCCGACTGTGGGAACATACAGGGTCTCCAACAGGCCCTTAAGCTCCTTCAGCCCTATATATTTTTCTGAGGCGTCATCGCTAATTCAGAAATCCAAGACCACCACGTGTCTTTTAGATCCCATCCCAACACACCTGTTGAAGGATGTTCTACCACTGATAGGCAGTTCTATCCTGGACCAGATCAATGGTTCTTTAGTGTCAGGTTATGTACCCCGGTCCTACAAGGTGGCAGTGATTAAGCCGTTGCTTAAAAAACCATCACTGGATCCCGATGTCCTAGCAAATTATAGGCCAATATCCAACCTTCCTTTTATCTCTAAAATTCTAGAGAAGGTGGTGGTGACTCAGTTACTGGAGCACCTGCAGAGGAACAGCCTGTTTGAGATGTTTCAGTCAGGCTTTAGAGCTCACCACAGCACAGAAACAGCACTTCTTAAAGTCACTAATGATCTTCTCATAGCTTCCGATCATGGACTGGTCTCTATGCTGGTTCTGCTGGACCTCAGTGCTGCTTTTGATACAGTTGATCACAGCATCCTGTTACAGAGACTGGAACATGTGATTGGGATTAAAGGGACAGCACTAGACTGGTTTAGATCATACTTATCTGATAGATACCAGTTTGCCCATGTCCATGGCGTTCCCTCCTCATACAGTAGGGTTAGCCATGGAGTTCCTCAAGGTTCTGTACTCGGACCAATCCTCTTCACATTGTACATGCTTCCCTTAGGGAACATTATTCGGCAGCATGGGATAAATTTTCATTGTTATGCTGATGACACTCAGCTCTATTTATCCATGAAACCCGAGGAGACAGAGAAGTTAGTGAAGCTCCAGACCTGTCTTAAAGACATAAAGTCCTGGATGTCTTCAAATTTCCTCCTCCTTAACCCAGGAAAAACTGAGGTCATGGTGTTTGGTCCTGAACCTCTCAGGGATAGATTAGATCACATGATCACTCTAGATGGTATCTCATTAACATCTAGTCTCTCTGTGAGGAATCTAGGAGTAACTTTTGATCAAAATCTCTCCTTCAACTCACACATTAAATTAGTCTCTAGAAGTGCCTTTTTTCACTTGAGGAACATCTCAAAGATCAGGAAGCTACTGACACGGCATGATGCTGAAAAGTTAGTCCATGCATTTGTTACTTCCAGGCTGGACTACTGTAACTCCTTATTATCAGGGTGTCCAAACAACTCTTTAAGAAGCCTCCAGTTGATCCAAAATGCTGCAGCCAGAGTTCTGACAGGTATTGACAAAAGAGATCACATAACTCCTGTACTGGCGTCGCTTCATTGGCTGCCTGTTAAATTTAGAATAATTTTTAAAACCCTTCTTTTGACCTACAAGGTCCTCAGAGGCCTAGCTCCATCCTACCTGGAGGATGGATAGACCGCTCCGCTCTCAGAATGCTGGTCTACTTGTGGTTCCCAGAGTTTCCAGGAGTAGAATGGGGGGCCGAGCATTTAGCTACCAGGCCCCCCTGCTATGGAACCAGCTCCCTGTCCGGGTACGGGAGGCTGACTCCATCGCTACTTTTAAGATTAGACTCAAAACCTACCTCTTTGAAAAAGCTTATTGTTACTAATTTAGTAGTTCCAGTTACTACCATAGACAGACAAATTATCATACCTAGGGGGTCGTCTAATCGTTAGGTCACATCTTGGTTATGCTGCTATAGGCCAAGGCTGCCGGGGTCCGGAAACATGATCACCTGACAGGCCTCTGTCACTCCACTGGGTCATGGTTTCCTCTACTTTCCTCTCCTTTCCTCTCCTCATCAAGCAGATTAGTTATGCTGATTCTTGTGTAGTTTTTCTGCTTCTCCCCCCCCCCCCCCTCTATTTATTTACAGGTATCACTGCCATCGGAGCTGCATAATGACCGCCGGCCCCGCTGAAGTGATTGTGTATTATATTTTTTGTGTGTGTTTCTGTGCTCTGTGCCTCTCCTCTCCCTCTCCTCTCCTCTCCTCTCCTCTCCCCCTCCTTCTCCTTTTCCTCTCCCTCTCCTCTTCTTTCGTCTCCTCTTTCCCCTCCTCCTCCTTCTCCTCTCCTCTACCTCCCCTTCACTCTACTCCTCCTCTCCTCTACCCCTCTCCTTTCCTACCTATCCTATCCTCTACCTGTCCTCCCTCTTCTCCTCTCTCTCTTTACCCAGCCGGCCATCAGCAGGAGGGTCCCCCTACATGAGCCTGGTCCTGCTCAAGGTTTCTTCCTGTTAAAGGGGAGTTTTTCCTTGCCACTGTTGCTTGTCTGGGGTCAGGCCCTGGGATTCTGGAAAGCGCCTTGAAACAATTCTGATTGTAAAAGACGCTATATAAATAAAGATTGATTGATTGATTGATTGATTGAAAACTCATGCTGCGGTCACATTATGACGTTTTTGACGTTTTCTCGTGGGGAAACCATCACTTTTGGTCAGGAGATACATTTATTTCAAAACAGAGGTGAATGCAACACGATCATCTGAAAACTCATGCTGCGCTCACATTATGACGTTTTTGACGTGTTCTCGAGGGGAAACCATCACTTTTGGGAAGGAGACACATTTTTTTCAAAACAAAGGTGAATGCAACATGATCATCTAAAAAATCATGCTGCGGTCACATTATGACGTTTATGACGTCTTCTCGTGGGGAAACCATCACTTTTGGTCAGGAGACACAAGGTTCTCAAAACAGAGGTGAATGCAACATGATCATCTGAAAACTCATGCTGCGGTCACATCATGATGCTTTTGACGTTTTCTCGTGGGGAAACCATCACTTTTGGTCAGGAGATACAAGTTTCTCAAAACAGAGGTAAATGCAACATGATCACCTGAAAACTATTGCTTGCGGTCACATTATGACGTTTCTGACGTTTTCTCGTGGGGAAATCATCACTTTTGGTCAGGAGATACATTTATTTCAAAACAAAGGTAAATGCAACATGCTCACCTGAAAACTCATGCTGCGGTCACATTATGACGTTTTTGACGTCTGCTCGTGGGGAAACCATCACTTTTGGTCAGGAGATACATTTATTTCAAAACAGAGGTGAATGCAACATGATCATCTAAAAAATCATGCTGCGGTCACATTATGACGTTTTTGACGTCTTCTCGTGGGGAAACCATCACTTTTAGTCAGGAGATACAAGTTTCTCAAAACAGATGTAAATGCAACATGATCATCTGAAAACTCATGCTGCGGTCACATCATGATGCTTTTGACGTTTTCTCGTGGGGAAACCATCACTTTTGGTCAGGAGATACAAGTTTCTCAAAACAGAGGTAAATGCAACATGATCACCTGAAAACTATTGCTTGCGGTCACATTATGACGTTTCTCACGTTTTCTCGTGGGGAAACCATCACTTTTGGGAAGGAGACACATTTTTTTCAAAACAAAGGTGAATGCAACATGATCACCTGAAAACTCATGCTGCGGTCACATTATGACGTTTTTGACGTGTTCTCGAGGGGAAACCATCACTTTTGGGAAAGAGACACTTTTTTTTCAAAACAGAGGTGAATGCAACATGATCACCTGAAAACTATTGCTTGCGGTCACATTATGACGTCTTTGACGTTTTCTCGTGGGGAAACCATCACTTTTGGTCAGGAGATACATTAATTTCAAAACAGAGGTGAATGCAACATCATCATCTGAAAACTCATGCTGCGCTCACATTATGACGTTTTTGACGTGTTCTCGTGGGGAAATCATCACTTTTCGTCAGGATATACAAGTTTCTCAAAACAGATGTAAATGCAACATGATCATCTGAAAACTCATGCTGAACTCACATTATGACGTTTCTGACGTTTTCTCGTGGGGAAATCATCACTTTTGGTCAGGAGATACATTTATTTCAAAACAAAGGTAAATGCAACATGCTCACCTGAAAACTCATGCTGCGGTCACATTATGACGTTTTTGACGTCTGCTCGTGGGGAAACCATCACTTTTGGTCAGGAGATACATTTATTTCAAAACAGAGGTGAATGCAACATGATCATCTAAAAAATCATGCTGCGGTCACATTATGACGTTTTTGACGTCTTCTCGTGGGGAAACCATCACTTTTAGTCAGGAGATACAAGTTTCTCAAAACAGACGTAAATGTAACATGATCACCTGAAAACTCATGCTGCGGTCACATTATGACGTTTTTGACGTGTTCTCGAGGGGAAACCATCACTTTTGGGAAAGAGACACTTTTTTTTCAAAACAGAGGTGAATGCAACATGATCACCTGAAAACTATTGCTTGCGGTCACATTATGACGTCTTTGACGTTTTCTCGTGGGGAAACCATCACTTTTGGTCAGGAGATACATTAATTTCAAAACAGAGGTGAATGCAACATCATCATCTGAAAACTCATGCTGCGCTCACATTATGACGTTTTTGACGTGTTCTCGTGGGGAAATCATCACTTTTCGTCAGGATATACAAGTTTCTCAAAACAGATGTAAATGCAACATGATCATCTGAAAACTCATGCTGAACTCACATTATGACGTTTTTGACGTTTTCTCGTGGGAAAACCATCACTTTTGGTCAGGAGATACATTTATTTCAAAACACAGGTGAATGCAACATGATCATCTGAAAACTCATGCTGCGGTCACATTATGACGTTTCTGACGTTTTCTCGTGGGGAAACCATCACTTTTGGTCAGGAGATACAAGTTTCTCAAAACAGACGTAAATGCAACATGATCACCTGAAAACTCATGCTGCGGTCACATTATGACATTTTTGACGTCTACTCGTGGGGAAACCATCACTTTTGGGAAGGAGACACATTTTTTTCAAAACAAAGGTGAATGCAACATGATCACCTGAAAACTCATGCTGCGCTCACATTATGACATTTTTGACGTCTGCTCGTGGGGAAACCATCACTTTTAGTCAGGAGATACAAGTTTCTCAAAACAGACGTAAATGTAACATGATCACCTGAAAACTCATGCTGCGGTCACATTATGACGTTTTTGACTTGTTCTCGAGGGGAAACCATCACTTTTGGGAAAGAGACACTTTTTTTCAAAACAGAGGTGAATGCAACATGATCACCTGAAAACTCATGCTGCGGTCACATTATGACGTTTCTGAAGTTTTCTCGTGGGGAAACCATCACTTTTGGTAAGGAGATACAAGTTTCTCAAAACAGATGTAAATGCAGCATGATCACCTGAAAACTATTGCTTGTGGTCACATTATGACGTTTTTGAAGTTTTCTCGTGGGGAAACCATCCCTTTTGGTCAGGAGATACATTTATTTCAAAACAGAGGGGAATGCAACATGATTTATCTGAAAACTCATGCTGCGCTCAAATTATGACATTTTTGACGTGTTCTCGAGAGGAAATCATTACTTTTGGGAAGGAGACACATTCTTTTCAAAACAAAGGTAAATGCAACATGATCACCTGAAAACTCATGCTGCGGTCACATTATGACGTTTTTGACGTTTTCTCGTGGGGAAACCATCACTTTTGGTCAGGAGATACATTTATTTCAAAACAGAGGTGAATGCAACACGATCATCTGAAAACTCATGCTGCGCTCACATTATGACGTTTTTGACGTGTTCTCGAGGGGAAACCATCACTTTTGGGAAGGAGACACATTTTTTTCAAAACAAAGGTGAATGCAACATGATCATCTAAAAAATCATGCTGCGGTCACATTATGACGTTTTTGACGTCTTCTCGTGGGGAAACCATCACTTTTGGTCAGGAGACACAAGGTTCTCAAAACAGAGGTGAATGCAACATGATCATCTGAAAACTCATGCTGCGGTCACATCATGATGCTTTTGACGTTTTCTCGTGGGGAAACCATCACTTTTGGTCAGGAGATACAAGTTTCTCAAAACAGAGGTAAATGCAACATGATCACCTGAAAACTATTGCTTGCGGTCACATTATGACGTTTCTGACGTTTTCTCGTGGGGAAATCATCACTTTTGGTCAGGAGATACATTTATTTCAAAACAGAGGTGAATGCAACACGATCATCTGAAAACTCATGCTGCGGTCACATCATGATGCTTTTGACGTTTTCTCGTGGGGAAACCATCACTTTTGGTCAGGAGATACAAGTTTCTCAAAACAGATGTAAATGCAACATGCTCACCTGAAAACTCATGCTGCGGTCACATTATGACGTTTTTGACGTCTGCTCGTGGGGAAACCATCACTTTTGGTCAGGAGATACATTTATTTCAAAACAGAGGTGAATGCAACACGATCATCTGAAAACTCATGCTGCGCTCACATTATGACGTTTTTGACGTGTTCTCGAGGGGAAACCATCACTTTTGGGAAGGAGACACATTTTTTTCAAAACAAAGGTGAATGCAACATGATCATCTAAAAAATCATGCTGCGGTCACATTATGACGTTTTTGACGTCTTCTCGTGGGGAAACCATCACTTTTAGTCAGGAGATACAAGTTTCTCAAAACAGACGTAAATGTAACATGATCACCTGAAAACTCATGCTGCGGTCACATTATGACGTTTTTGACGTGTTCTCGAGGGGAAACCATCACTTTTGGGAAAGAGACACTTTTTTTTCAAAACAGAGGTGAATGCAACATGATCACCTGAAAACTATTGCTTGCGGTCACATTATGACGTTTTTGACGTTTTCTCGTGGGGAAACCATCACTTTTGGTCAGGAGATACATTAATTTCAAAACAGATGTAAATGCAACCTGATCATCTGAAAATTCATGCTGCGGTCACATTATGACGTTTTTGACGTGTTCTCGAGGGGAAACCATCACTTTTGGTCAGGAGATACAAGTTTCTCAAAACAGAGGTAAATTCAACATGATCACCTGAAAACTCATGCTGCGCTCACATTATGACGTTTTTGACGTTTTCTCGTGGGGAAACCATCACTTTTGGTCAGGAGATACATTTATTTCAAAACAGATGTGAATGAAACATGATCACCTGAAAACTCATGCTGCGGTCACATTATGACGTTTTTGAAGTTTTCTCGTGGGGAAACCATCACTTTTGGTCAGGAGATACAAGTTTCTCAAAACAGATGTAAATGCAACATGATCATCTGAAAACTCATGCTGCGGTCACATCATGATGCTTTTGACGTTTTCTCGTGGGGAAACCATCACTTTTGGTCAGGAGATACAAGTTTCTCAAAACAGAGGTAAATGCAACATGATCACCTGAAAACTATTGCTTGCGGTCACATTATGACGTTTCTCACGTTTTCTCGTGGGGAAACCATCACTTTTGGGAAGGAGACACATTTTTTTCAAAACAAAGGTGAATGCAACATGATCACCTGAAAACTCATGCTGCTGTCACATTATGACGTTTTTGACGTTTTCTCGTGGGGAAACCATCACTTTTGGTCAGGAGATACAAGTTTCTCAAAACAGATGTAAATGCAACATGATCATCTGAAAACTCATGCTGCGGTCACATCATGATGCTTTTGACGTTTTCTCGTGGGGAAACCATCACTTTTGGTCAGGAGATACAAGTTTCTCAAAACAGAGGTAAATGCAACATGATCACCTGAAAACTCATGCTGCGGTCACATTATGACGTTTCTGACGTTTTCTCGTGGGGAAACCATTACTTTTGGTCAGGATATACAAGTTTCTCAAAATAGAGGTAAATTCAACATGATCACCTGAAAACTCATGCTGCGCTCACATTATGACGTTTTTGACGTTTTCTCGTGGGGAAACCATCACTTTTGGTCAGGAGATACATTTATTTCAAAACAGAGGTAAATTCAACATGATCACCTGAAAACTCATGCTGCGCTCACATTATGACGTTTTTGACGTTTTCTCGTGGGGAAACCATCACTTTTGGTCAGGAGATACAAGTTTCTCAAAACAGAGGTAAATGCAACATGATCACCTGAAAACTCATGCTGCGGTCACATTATGACGTTTCTGACGTTTTCTCGTGGGGAAATCATCACTTTTCGTCAGGATATACAAGTTTCTCAAAACAGATGTAAATGCAACATGATCATCTGAAAACTCATGCTGCGCTCACAGTATGACGTTTTTGACGTTTTCTCGTGGGGAAACCATCACTTTTGGTCAGGATATACAAGTTTCTCAAAACAGAGGTAAATTCAACATGATCACCTGAAAACTCATGCTGCGCTCACATTATGACGTTTTTGACGTTTTCTCGTGGGGAAACCATCACTTTTGGTCAGGAGATACATTTATTTCAAAACAGAGGTAAATTCAACATGATCACCTGAAAACTCATGCTGCGGTCACATCATGACGTTTTTGACGTGTTCTCGAGGGGAAACCATCACTTTTGGGAAGGAGACACATTTTTTTCAAAACAGGTGAATGCAACATGATCATCTAAAAAATCATGCTGCGCTCACATTATGACGTTTTTGACGTTTTCTCGTGGGGAAACCATCACTTTTGGTCAGGAGATACAAGTTTCTCAAAACAGACGTAAATGCAACATGATCACCTGAAAACTCATGCTGCGGTCACATTATGACATTTTTGACGTCTACTCGTGGGGAAACCATCACTTTTGGGAAGGAGACACATTTTTTTCAAAACAAAGGTGAATGCAACATGATCACCTGAAAACTCATGCTGCGGTCACATTATGACATTTTTGACGTCTGCTCGTGGGGAAACCATCACTTTTAGTCAGGAGATACAAGTTTCTCAAAACAGACGTAAATGTAACATGATCACCTGAAAACTCATGCTGCGGTCACATTATGACGTTTTTGACTTGTTCTCGAGGGGAAACCATCACTTTTGGGAAAGAGACACTTTTTTTCAAAACAGAGGTGAATGCAACATGATCACCTGAAAACTCATGCTGCGGTCACATTATGACGTTTCTGAAGTTTTCTCGTGGGGAAACCATCACTTTTGGTCAGGAGATACAAGTTTCTCAAAACAGATGTAAATGCAGCATGATCACCTGAAAACTATTGCTTGTGGTCACATTATGACGTTTTTGAAGTTTTCTCGTGGGGAAACCATCCCTTTTGGTCAGGAGATACATTTATTTCAAAACAGAGGGGAATGCAACATGATTTATCTGAAAACTCATGCTGCGCTCAAATTATGACATTTTTGACGTGTTCTCGAGGGGAAATCATTACTTTTGGGAAGGAGACACATTCTTTTTAAAACAAAGGTAAATGCAACATGATCACCTGAAAACTCATGCTGCGGTCACATTATGACGTTTTTGACGTTTTCTCGTGGGGAAACCATCACTTTTGGTCAGGAGATACATTTATTTCAAAACAGAGGTGAATGCAACACGATCATCTGAAAACTCATGCTGCGCTCACATTATGACGTTTTTGACGTGTTCTCGAGGGGAAACCATCACTTTTGGGAAGGAGACACATTTTTTTCAAAACAAAGGTGAATGCAACATGATCATCTAAAAAATCATGCTGCGGTCACATTATGACGTTTTTGACGTCTTCTCGTGGGGAAACCATCACTTTTGGTCAGGAGACACAAGGTTCTCAAAACAGAGGTGAATGCAACATGATCATCTGAAAACTCATGCTGCGGTCACATCATGATGCTTTTGACGTTTTCTCGTGGGGAAACCATCACTTTTGGTCAGGAGATACAAGTTTCTCAAAACAGAGGTAAATGCAACATGATCATCTGAAAACTCATGCTGCGGTCACATCATGATGCTTTTGACGTTTTCTCGTGGGGAAATCATCACTTTTGGTCAGGAGATACATTTATTTCAAAACAAAGGTAAATGCAACATGCTCACCTGAAAACTCATGCTGCGGTCACATTATGACGTTTTTGACGTCTGCTCGTGGGGAAACCATCACTTTTGGTCAGGAGATACATTTATTTCAAAACAGAGGTGAATGCAACACGATCATCTGAAAACTCATGCTGCGCTCACATTATGACGTTTTTGACGTGTTCTCGAGGGGAAACCATCACTTTTGGGAAGGAGACACATTTTTTTCAAAACAAAGGTGAATGCAACATGATCATCTAAAAAATCATGCTGCGGTCACATTATGACGTTTTTGACGTCTTCTCGTGGGGAAACCATCACTTTTGGGAAGGAGACACATTCTTTTTAAAACAAAGGTAAATGCAACATGATCACCTGAAAACTCATGCTGCGGTCACATTATGACGTTTTTGACGTTTTCTCGTGGGGAAACCATCACTTTTGGTCAGGAGATACATTTATTTCAAAACAGAGGGGAATGCAACATGATTTATCTGAAAACTCATGCTGCGCTCAAATTATGACATTTTTGACGTGTTCTCGAGGGGAAATCATTACTTTTGGGAAGGAGACACATTCTTTTTAAAACAAAGGTAAATGCAACATGATCACCTGAAAACTCATGCTGCGGTCACATTATGACGTTTTTGACGTTTTCTCGTGGGGAAACCATCACTTTTGGTCAGGAGATACATTTATTTCAAAACAGAGGTGAATGCAACACGATCATCTGAAAACTCATGCTGCGCTCACATTATGACGTTTTTGACGTGTTCTCGAGGGGAAACCATCACTTTTGGGAAGGAGACACATTTTTTTCAAAACAAAGGTGAATGCAACATGATCATCTAAAAAATCATGCTGCGGTCACATTATGACGTTTTTGACGTCTTCTCGTGGGGAAACCATCACTTTTGGTCAGGAGACACAAGGTTCTCAAAACAGAGGTGAATGCAACATGATCATCTGAAAACTCATGCTGCGGTCACATCATGATGCTTTTGACGTTTTCTCGTGGGGAAACCATCACTTTTGGTCAGGAGATACAAGTTTCTCAAAACAGAGGTAAATACAACATGATCACCTGAAAACTATTGCTTGCGGTCACATTATGACGTTTCTGACGTTTTCTCGTGGGGAAATCATCACTTTTGGTCAGGAGATACATTTATTTCAAAACAAAGGTAAATGCAACATGCTCACCTGAAAACTCATGCTGCGGTCACATTATGACGTTTTTGACGTCTGCTCGTGGGGAAACCATCACTTTTGGTCAGGAGATACATTTATTTCAAAACAGAGGTGAATGCAACACGATCATCTGAAAACTCATGCTGCGCTCACATTATGACGTTTTTGACGTGTTCTCGAGGGGAAACCATCACTTTTGGGAAGGAGACACATTTTTTTCAAAACAAAGGTGAATGCAACATGATCATCTAAAAAATCATGCTGCGGTCACATTATGACGTTTTTGACGTCTTCTCGTGGGGAAACCATCACTTTTAGTCAGGAGATACAAGTTTCTCAAAACAGACGTAAATGTAACATGATCACCTGAAAACTCATGCTGCGGTCACATTATGACGTTTTTGACGTGTTCTCGAGGGGAAACCATCACTTTTGGGAAAGAGACACTTTTTTTTCAAAACAGAGGTGAATGCAACATGATCACCTGAAAACTATTGCTTGCGGTCACATTATGACGTTTTTGACGTTTTCTCGTGGGGAAACCATCACTTTTGGTCAGGAGATACATTAATTTCAAAACAGAGGTGAATGCAACATGATCATCTGAAAACTCATGCTGCGCTCACATTATGACGTTTTTGACGTGTTCTCGTGGGGAAATCATCACTTTTCGTCAGGATATACAAGTTTCTCAAAACAGATGTAAATGCAACATGATCATCTGAAAACTCATGCTGAACTCACATTATGACGTTTTTGACGTTTTCTCGTGGGAAAACCATCACTTTTGGTCAGGAGATACATTTATTTCAAAACACAGGTGAATGCAACATGATCATCTGAAAACTCATGCTGCGGTCACATTATGACGTTTTTGACGTGTTCTCGAGGGGAAACCATCACTTTTGGTCAGGAGATACAAGTTTCTCAAAACAGATGTAAATGCAACATGATCATCTGAAAACTCATGCTGAACTCACATTATGACGTTTCTGACGTTTTCTCGTGGGGAAATCATCACTTTTCGTCAGGATATACAAGTTTCTCAAAACAGATGTAAATGCAACATGATCATCTGAAAACTCATGCTGAACTCACATTATGACGTTTCTGACGTTTTCTCGTGGGGAAATCATCACTTTTCGTCAGGAGATACAAGTTTCTCAAAACAGAGGTAAATTCAACATGATCACCTGAAAACTCATGCTGCGCTCACATTATGACGTTTTTGACGTTTTCTCGTGGGGAAACCATCACTTTTGGTCAGGAGATACATTTATTTCAAAACAGATGTGAATGAAACATGATCACCTGAAAACTCATGCTGCGGTCACATTATGACGTTTTTGAAGTTTTCTCGTGGGGAAACCATCACTTTTGGTCAGGAGATACAAGTTTCTCAAAACAGATGTAAATGCAACATGATCATCTGAAAACTCATGCTGCGGTCACATCATGATGCTTTTGACGTTTTCTCGTGGGGAAACCATCACTTTTGGTCAGGAGATACAAGTTTCTCAAAACAGAGGTAAATGCAACATGATCACCTGAAAACTATTGCTTGCGGTCACATTATGACGTTTCTCACGTTTTCTCGTGGGGAAACCATCACTTTTGGGAAGGAGACACATTTTTTTCAAAACAAAGGTGAATGCAACATGATCACCTGAAAACTCATGCTGCGGTCACATTATGACGTTTTTGACGTTTTCTCGTGGGGAAACCATCACTTTTGGTCAGGAGATACAAGTTTCTCAAAACAGATGTAAATGCAACATGATCATCTGAAAACTCATGCTGCGGTCACATCATGATGCTTTTGACGTTTTCTCGTGGGGAAACCATCACTTTTGGTCAGGAGATACAAGTTTCTCAAAACAGAGGTAAATGCAACATGATCACCTGAAAACTCATGCTGCGGTCACATTATGACGTTTCTGACGTTTTCTCGTGGGGAAACCATTACTTTTGGTCAGGATATACAAGTTTCTCAAAATAGAGGTAAATTCAACATGATCACCTGAAAACTCATGCTGCGCTCACATTATGACGTTTTTGACGTTTTCTCGTGGGGAAACCATCACTTTTGGTCAGGAGATACATTTATTTCAAAACAGAGGTAAATTCAACATGATCACCTGAAAACTCATGCTGCGCTCACATTATGACGTTTTTGACGTTTTCTCGTGGGGAAACCATCACTTTTGGTCAGGAGATACAAGTTTCTCAAAACAGAGGTAAATGCAACATGATCACCTGAAAACTCATGCTGCGGTCACATTATGACGTTTCTGACGTTTTCTCGTGGGGAAATCATCACTTTTCGTCAGGATATACAAGTTTCTCAAAACAGATGTAAATGCAACATGATCATCTGAAAACTCATGCTGCGCTCACAGTATGACGTTTTTGACGTTTTCTCGTGGGAAACCATCACTTTTGGTCAGGATATACAAGTTTCTCAAAACAGAGGTAAATTCAACATGATCACCTGAAAACTCATGCTGCGCTCACATTATGACGTTTTTGACGTTTTCTCGTGGGGAAACCATCACTTTTGGTCAGGAGATACATTTATTTCAAAACAGAGGTAAATTCAACATGATCACCTGAAAACTCATACTGCGCTCACATTATGACGTTTTTGACGTTTTCTGGTGGGGAAACCATCACTTTTGGTAAGGATATATATTTATTTCAAAACAGAGGTGAATGCAACATGATCACCTGAAAACTCATGCTGCGGTCACATTATAACGTTTTTGAAGTTTTCTCGTGGGGAAACCATCACTTTTGGTCAGGAGATACAAGTTTCTCAAAACAGATGTAAATGCAACATGATCATCTGAAAACTCATGCTGCGGTCACATCATGATGCTTTTGACGTTTTCTCGTGGGGAAACCATCACTTTTGGTCAGGAGATACAAGTTTCTCAAAACAGAGGTAAATGCAACATGATCACCTGAAAACTATTGCTTGCGGTCACATTATGACGTTTCTCACGTTTTCTCGTGGGGAAACCATCACTTTTGGGAAGGAGACACATTTTTTTCAAAACAAAGGTGAATGCAACATGATCACCTGAAAACTCATGCTGCGGTCACATTATGACGTTTTTGACCTTTTCTCGTGGGGAAACCATCAC